>JADRCD010166985.1:6310-20140 GCA_019843815.1 Montemys delectorum
GTGGAGAGAGAGAGAGAGAGAGAGAGAGAGAGAGAGAGAGAGAGAGAGAGAGAGAGAGAGAGAGAGAGAGAGCGCTAAAGATGAGAGTGGAGTGGATGAGAGATGCCTTGAGAGAGTGTGAGGGGAAATGGAGTGTGAGAAAGGTAGGAGACAGGAGAGAGATGAGAAAGAGCAGAGAGTAGGGGAGAGATGGAGAGGAAAAAAACAAATGGAGAGGAGAGAGAAGAGAGAGGAAAGCATGGTAGGAGAGACAGGCGTGAGAGGATGGAGAAAGAACAGAGTGTGGAGAAAACAAGCAGAGAGAGAGTAAACAGAAAAATGTGAGGTAGAAAGGAGACCGCAGAAAAGAGGAGGAGAGAAAGCATGAAGAGAACAGAGTGAAGAGATAGAAGACACTGCGGAAAGAAGGGAGAGAGGACAAGGAGAAGAAAAGAGGAGACCGTTAAGGGGGACAGTGAGGAGATACAGTGGGGAGCAGAAGACAGGGCAACAGTGAGAGATTTCCCACACTACTGTAAGAGCACACAGACCAGGTCCCAGTTAAAGGTGCAGGAAAAGCTGGATGTCTCTCAGGAAGACTAGTGGTCAGCCTTCAACACAATACTGCCATTTCCAGCTTCGTGACCAACAAACGCCCATGTAATACACTTATTATATACATTCATATACATACACATATATATAATTTGAAGCCTGGGTTCTATATATACAATAAAATGTAATGTTTGTCTTTATAAGCTTGATTTATTTCATTTAGCATAGTGATTTCCAGTTCCACCCATTCTCCTGGGTTGTGTGGTAGTTCTAGTTTCAGTTTGTTGAGGACCCTCCAAACTGAGTTCCATAGTGGCTGCCGCAGTGTAAGCTCCTGCCAGCAGTGAATACAGGCTTCTTTTCTGTAGACTCACTGGCATTGATATTTGTTTTCCTGATATTAGCTATTTTAGGCAGGGGTTTTAAAAGACTGGCATATTAGACTAAGATATCATTTTCAGCCTAAGTTTTAAATTAGTTAAACCTGAAAATGTAACTTGTAAGCATGTGAAAATATGGAGCTGCCATGCAGGATTGTTAACCTAGTGTTACTCTGCTTTATAGTTCTTGTCACTGAAAAACTGGACTCTGCAGTTGGTAAGTGAGCCACTGGATTCAATTTCTGTGGACTTCTTGATTCTGCATTGAAGTTGGATAATGAAATCTTAGCATCTTTTTTTTTTCCCTTGGTTTTTTGAGACAGGGTTTCTCTGTATAGCCCTGGCTGTCCTGGAACTCACTCTGTAGACCAGGCTGGCCTCAAACTCAGAAATCCACCTGCCTCTGCCTCCCAAGTGCTGGGATTAAAGGCATGCCCCACCACTGCCTGGCTTAGCATCTTATTTTACAAACAGTGGTTAAATGTTTGTCTTCACGTCAGCCTTTCCAGTTTTGCACTTACGAAGAAAATGCCATAGATTTAAGAAAAACATACACCTTGGTGTGGTGACTCAGGCCTGTAATCCCACAATTTGGAAGGCTGAGGCAAGATTCTGGTTAAATAGAAAGATGGATATGTGCCACCAATGTCAGGGTGCCCTTGAAGCTGGAGTTGCCAGCCATTGTTATCCACCTGCCCCAAGTCCTAGAACATGAACTGTAGTCCTTTTGCAAGACAGCAAATGGTCTTATTCACTGAGCCATCGTTCTAGGCCCTGGTTCAAAGACTCTTTAAAGTCCCTATTAAGTCACTTTTAGGGATGTGATACGGCATAGCAGTTGAAGGTACATGCCCCAAGCCTGAAAGGCCGAGTGCAATCCTTGGAGCCCATAAGGTGAAGGGGAAGACAGAAATTTTCTCTGAGTTCTTCTCACCTGTGTCCACATACTAAATCATCCAGCATATAAATGTGACTACATCACATTTGAGTCTAATAATACGTTCCTTTGGGGGGCGTTTTGTTTTGTTTTGTTTTTTGCTGTTTGGCTTCTCAGAAAACTTCATGTTGCCCAGGCTGGCCTAGAATTTGTATATATCTGAGAATGACTCTGAACTCCTGATCCTCCTGCCTCTACCTTCCCAGTGCTGGGACCACAGACATGTAAAACTGGATTGTGTGTGTTTGTTCATTTTTTTTTTTTTTTTGAGGCATATTCTCCAGTGTATAGAACAGACTGGCCTCAAGTTTACCATACTTCCGTTTTGGCCTCCCAAGTGTTGACATTACCATACCCAGTATTTTATTAGTCAGTCTTTAAGTATTTGTTTTCCTTTGCCTGTGTGTCTGTGCACATGCATGTGTGAGTGCTCAGAGGCCAGAGGCCTTAGATACTGTGGAGCTCAGGTTATGAGTAGCGGTGACTGAGGTGCCTGATGTGGGTGCTGGCAATCCAGCAGTGTCCTTCGTGAGCGTAGTGCACACGCATAAGTGTTGAGCCATGTCTCCAGCCTCGCTTATTCAATGTGTTCTTAGGACTCTGTACGTGACGATAGTGTGGGGTTTGTAAGAATGACTTTTTCTCTACACTTAGAAACAGCAGTCGTTGTTCTCAGAAGAGGAAGAGTACACCACTGGGTCTGAGGTCACTGAAGATGAAGTTGGTGATGAAGAAGAAATTGCCAAGAAACAAAGTAATTAAAATCAACCCTCACAGTATGGAGAACTATATTCTGAATATTTTAATGCAAACATGAGGGATTGGCTTTATATGCCTAGTAAGGTTACACAAGAAAAAGGAACGAAAAGGAAGGTCCATTGATATTCCCTAATCCTGGCTGGCCTGATGGCTCATCAAGTAAAGGCTCTTGCTGCCAAGCCATATCTAGAACCCACGAGGTAGACAGACCAACTCCTCTTACAAGTTGTCACTCTGGCTTCCACATGTGCGTGTATGCCACAGTGCTCACATGCTCACACAAATACAGAGAAAATAAATAAACCCTGATGCTCTGTGTGTACAGTCTTTACTCTGGGGGCATGAGGGGAGATGATTGAGCAGTTAAGAAAGCTTGCTGCTCTTCTAGAGGACCCAAGTTTCAGCCCCACTACCCACATCAGGTGTCTTGGAACTTCCAGTCCTTAGTCACTAAATTTTAATACTAACTAGTGGTTTTTTTCTATGAATATGTTTCTCAGTTAAGAAAGATCATATCTATCCTTCATTGCTAGGTTTTTGTAGTGAATGAATGGTGTAATTTAGCAAATGCTTTTTTTTACTTTAAGATCATATGGATTTTTCCCTTTATAATGTCAATCTAATACTGATTGACTTTTCAAATGTTAAACTCCATTTGTTAAGGAGGTGTTATGTTTATGTTTCATACCATTTGATGTGCTAATAAATGACTAAGACATTTTTTGTTGATGTCCATTGAAATATTTTCAGCACTCTTAGGAATCTTTTTTTGAGTTTTGATATCACATAGTCCTAACTTCCTAAATGAGAAAGTGTGTTGTTTACTCTTTTGGTCGGGGTAGGAGATGGGGCTAAGGACTGACATAGACGTCTCAGGCTCCTGAGCTGTGCTCATCACTGAGCGGCAACCCAGCCCAGGTTTTCCATAATAGCATGTTTCAGATTTTCTTTCATAAGTCATGATAAAATTCCCCAGTGAAGCTGTTTGGTCCTGGAATTTTTTATATAGGTGGTTTTAAATTATGAATTTGGTTTCTTTATTGTAATGTTGCACAAATTTTCAATTTTTATGTGTTTTATTAATGCATATTGTTGAAGAAATTGTATCCATCTCGCCTAATTCCCTGGCATAAAGTTGCTCTTCCTTTTGCATCTGAAGGGCATCTAATGCTGGCTTCTCTGGTATCAGGCACTTGTCTTCTTTCCCTGGTTAGTTTAGAGTTTTACTACTAACAATTTCAAAGAACCAGATTTGTGTGTCATATATTTCTCTATAGTTTGTTTTACGTTTGCTCTTATAGTATTTTCTTTTCTATAATTACTTGGAGCTGAGTTTGTGCATGGGTAAAGATGGGGGAAGTTACAGCATCCTGAGCATGTCACATCCATGAAGTAGGAATTTTGGCTCTGAAGGAGGTGCCTTTCTTGTGTTTCTTCTCCTCTCCTAGAGAGGGATGAGGGTGAGTCTTTCCAAAAGGCATGTTCTCTCAGGGAATTCATCATTGCCAGAAAAGTGTTTTTTAATTCTTAAAGTAGAAGCTTGGATCACTGTGTGGCTGAAGTGATAAGGACATTTATTATTCTGCTGTTTTCTTTTTTTTTTTCTGTTTTTCTTTTTTTTTTTTTTTTTTTTTTTTTGGTTTTTTTTGAGACAAGGTTTCTCTGTATAGCCCTGATTGTCCTGGAACTCACTCTGTAGACCAGGCTGGCCTTGAACTCAGAACTCCACCTGCCTCTGCCTCCCAAGTGCTGGGGTTAAAGGCATGCGCCACCACTGCCCGGCATTTCTGCTGTTTTCAGGCAAGGTCTCTTGTAGCCCAGGGTGGCCTTGACCTTCTGATTCTCCTACCTCTGCCTCTGGACAGCTGAGACTGCAGGTGTGTACCATCATGTCCAATAGACTGTTAGTTTCTTCTTACTTTTAAAGAAGGCTGAGAATATTTAAAGACTGTTTTACCCTAAGCACTACTGCTATACACTTCACACATTTTGACTTTCTTTTTTATACATACACATGCATACACAGGAGTTGGAATTTGTGTGTGTGTGTGTGTGTGTGTGTGTGTGTGTGTGTGTGTGTGTTTTGCTTTGAGACAAGGTCTCGTAAATCCCCAGATAGTTTATAATTTACTATGTAACCAAAGCCCTTAAACTTCTGATCCTCCTTTTCTACCTCCTTTGGGCTTGGTTGGCAAGCATCCTACCACCTGTGCTACACCCTAAGCCTTTGTTGTTGTTTTCCTTTTTGAGATGTGGCCTTGTGTGTAGTGTTTACTGGCCTGTACTTGAAATGTAAGCCCAAGGCAGTTTCACCTCAGCCACCAATGTGCTAGGATTGTGCTATAAACCATGTCCAGCTTGGTTTATAGTCCGTCATGTTTTTTCTAATTTTCTCCACCACTTACAAGGATGTTGTTTGATTTCCAAATACTTGCAGGTTTTCTAGATACTACTTAAGTTACACATTTGCTCACTTCTGATGTTCTATGTGCACGCTTACGATTCTTCTGCTAGTTCCAAATGTCTCCTGAGCTTATGTAGAAAGACTTGGTGTTAATTATGCCTTCTGCTTTCTGTCTCTCACTTTGTGTTTACTAAAGAACACTTTTCTTTTAAATAGAGACTAACTAGTCCTTGGATGATGCTGCCTACCTCAGGGTGGGACTTCTCTCTGAAGTGAAGTCTCTTCTACTCTCACAGACACACAGGCAGAGGAGTGTGGGTCCTAAGTCACTCTGTGTCCACAGCCAAGAATCTGAACAGTTTTCAGTCAGATACCAGGGCTCAGTTCTTAGTGTTTCCTTACTTCGTAAGTTCTCCATAGATTTTTAGTTGTTTTTCCAGATCCAGATCTACCCTCTGACGCTTTAACCCCACAGTCTGAAGCTTGAGACACATGCATCTTGGAGAATGAATTCAGTCAGAGTCACAGGCATCCCTATCATCTGGCCAACAACAACAGTTCTTTCTACAAGCATAGGTAGCCTGTTAGGGGATAGGGTTTCTCACACTATAGTAGTTTAACACTAGGCTAAGTAGTTAGAGTTATGCCCATATTCCCTTACATTGACAGCTTAGTTATTGCTTTGGACTGTGTCATTTTGTCCCTGGGTTGATCGAGGTTGGTTATTCCTGTGGGAAGTAACTTTAGACAAGAGGACTCAACAGTCATAGTTCTTAGCTCACAAAGTTCTCAGGTATGAATTGCCTAACTCTGTGCCTAGCTTTGATTATTTTCCAGTACTTTCCGATAGTTTTGGCAATGTTTTTGTTGTTTCCATATCAGTTAACTTAGAAGGTACTTCGATGCCCTGTACCATATGGTCACCATATGTCCTATTATATCTTCTAGCCAATGTATAACTCTTGATCTATTATTATCTTGCCTATTCTTACTGTGGTATCTTCAGGCTCATTGTATGTACATCATGTCTGTCTATAGATAGGTTTCCCATGTGCAGAAGTGGCAAGAGCAAAGTGGAAGCAGTGCACAAAGAACTGCTCAGGAGAGTGACCCAGTGCACTCTCCTTGCCTCTACTTTGTTTTAGAGTACTGTCCCTCCCTCCAGATCCCACTTGTCTCCTGGCCAGTATAGACTCAAGGGATCGACTTCAGAAGACTACATTCCAAAATAGTTTGTCCCAGGCTGCCTCCCAAACCATCCCTGCCTTGCCTCCTTCCTGAACAAAATTCATTTGAAAGCTGTGTGTATTGATGCTCTATCCGTTATTCTCAAATTACATTTTTTCCCAAGAAGTTGATCCCATTGTCAAATTAAATAAACCAATATGTAGTTTTCCCTGACATTTTGAACCAGCACACAAAGCGGGGGGGGGGGGGGGGGTCTGCCCTCGTTCCCCAAAGCTTTTCTTTTTTTCTTTTTTTCTTTTTTTCTTTTTTTTTCTTTCTTTGGTTTTTCAAGACAGGGTTTCTCTGTATAGCCCTGGCTGTCTTGGAACTCACTCTGTAGGCTTCAAACTCAGAAATTCACCTGCCTCCGCCTCCCAGGTGCTGGGATTAAAGGTGTGCGCCGCCACTGCCCGGCTTCTCCTCAAAGCTTTCATCAAGTACAAAGAAGAAATAAGATTAGAACCCTATGCAGCAGCTTCAGCCTGATTTCCTGAGCTGTGGGTCTTGTGTAGACATCACTAGCCCTCTTCCTCCTCCTCCTCCTCTCTCTTCTTAGAAATAGAATTGGTTAAGTGTCTGTTTTATTTAGAAGTAGCAATGGCATTGGTGGGGTATGGGACTCTTGTTCCTAATATTGTCCTTTGTTCATCAGGGAAAAAGGAGAAGCCAAAGAAATTTACTAAGCCACCAAAAAAACAACTGTCCTCACCCTCTTCTCAAAAGAAAGAGAAGACACTGGAGAAGGTGATTATGTGATTTTTTTTAAGTCCTTATAGGAAGTAAACAAGCAAGTGTAGCTAAGACAATGCAAATAGAGTAATGAATAACATAGTAGATGCTAAGCAGTGTTAGTGGATGAGACTCTAGAGGATACAGGACCATTAGAAACAGAAGGTGTGAAACAAAGTATAGGCTTAATACACCATCCTCCATATAATGAGATGGAAAATGTGCCCGGATTTCCTTCCTTATGCATGAACCATGTATTCCATGTAGAGCTGCACAAGCAATTGGCAAGAGTGACTGTTCCTAAGAATTTGACGTGGAAAGGACTTCTACAGACACTTTGTAGTATATGTGCTATTTAATCTTTTAAAATTTTAACCAGTATTATGCATTGGTAAAAAGTAAAGAGACTTTTAAAATTGAAGTTAATTCTACTTTATTACCTATAAAATTAACTTTTATTTTCCTGTGCCATAGAAGAGATAAACTGTCAGAAGCGATAGAACAGCAGTAGCTGCAGGTGACTGAGGAGAATCCCAGAGCTCCAGCGAGTACTAAAGGCTGGTTCTAAGATAAGATCTGCATAGGGCTGGAGAGAGGGCGCAAGAGTTACACTGGCTACTACCCAAAGAGTCCAGGTTCAGTTTCCAACACCCACATGGCAGCTCACAGTTGTCTATAATTCCAATTCCAGGAGACCTAACACCCTCACACAGACATACATAGAGGCAGAACACCAGTGTATATAAAATTAAATAAAAAGATAAGATCCACAGATACATTAGATGGGTTGCACATTCATCTTAGTTAAGTACTACAGATGTATGAATAGATTAATTTTTTGAGGTTGTATAAGCTTAATGTATTATATATATATAAGCTTGTTAATATTATAAGCTTATTAATGTAATCTTTATTAAGATTATATATTATAATCTTATATACATTAATCTTTATATATTGCATAAGCTTAGCATAAATTCAACATAAACCTTCAAAGTCTATTTTTTTCTCTTTGATGAAGTTTTTTAACTTCACTGAAGTTAAAAAGGTTGCTTCTCTATTATAGGTCTTTTTTTTTTGCTGTAGGACTTTATCTATATCTATCTATCTATCTATCTATCTATTTATTTATTTATTTAAATGGACTCTCAATATATAGGCCTGGCTAGCCCGGAGCTCACTCTATAGACCAGGCTGGCCGTCATCTCATGGAGCCTGCTGTGATGACATAGGCACACCACTCCTAGCTGGTGCTGCAAGTTTTAAATGAAATAACACTTCTGGATGTTCTTGGAATCGTGTTTTGAACTCAATAAGTGTAAATTGTTCTTATAATTAAGTAGAATGCTAATTAATAAATATACTCTAATTAGACATTAATGTTATGTTTTCTTTTTTTCAGTCAACTTCTAGAGATGTGTCTCCTTTTGTGTGAGTAGTTGTTCCTTGATCCAACTGGAAATCTATTCTTTGTTTTTGTTTGCTTGTTTTGTTGTTGGTGGTGGTGGGTTTTGTTTGTTTTGTTTTGTTTTTGTTTTTGATACAGGATCTATGTTGGAAGTGCAGTAAGGCAGCATCAATGCTTGTTTTTGTTCAATTTACCCAATAGTGTGAGTATGCAGAAGAATAAGTGGGATGCCACAAGATCCTTGAGATTCAACCAAGATGCACAAAGAGAAGATGGTAAGTATTATTACCCGAGTAACATACAAGTTATTAGGATAACAATGTGTATATGTTGGGGTGGTGAGGGCAGGTACCATTAGAGCCAGAAGAGGGTGTCAGGTATCCTGAGGCTGGATTTACAGGCAGCTGTGAGCTGCCTGATATGGGCCTGGTACGGGTGCTAGGAACCAAACTTGGGCCTCCTTCAAGAAGAATTTGTGCTCTTAACCACTCAACCATGTCTCTAGCCCCAAGAACTATCTTTTATAAAGCATGCTGAATACATTTGAAGGTTCCAAAATAAGGCCCCAGGTGTGCATGTCCATTATCCAGGGGTAATGTGTTATTTATGCATCTGTGACCTTAAGATCTCTTAGACTTTGCTTCTTAGATATTTTACTGTGAAAATTAGTAAATATGTTTTAGGCTGTGTCTTAGCCTTGTGTTCTTACAACAAAATAGTCAACGCTGAGTATTTTATAAAGAAAAGTTGATTAAGCTTACAGTTTTGCAATAGCATTATCTCCTTGGCTCTGGTGAAAATCTTCTGGCTACAATCCTAGCAGAGCAGGTGGCATCCTAGGGAGCATGGATAGGAGGAGACAGTCACATGACGAACAGGAATTAAATGGGCACAAAGTAACAGCACTGATCCCTTCTAGGACTGGTGCCCTAGTGAGCTAGCCACTTTCCACCATGCCCCAGCTCTTACATGCTCCTGCACCCTCAGTGTTACTGTAGTAGGATCAGACTTACAGCACGCCATCCTTTGGGAGACACACTCAAACCACATCCAGCAATCTGAAAGGCAGTTCTGCTGTTTGTATATTAGCCATTTGCTATATGCTACCTTAAATTATTAACAGATATATAGAATTATTTACCTGAAAAAATAGCAAAGGATATTTTCATAAACTTTTGTGATTATAGTCTTTATGTAGTGTTCTATATTTTACCTTCAGATCAGCGGCGGATGTCTGAAATTACAGGGCATCTAATAAAAATGAGATTGGGTGATCTGGACCGAGTCAAGGCAAAGGAATCAAAAGAAGTAAGAATTATTTACCAGTATGCTATACTTGCATAAAAATGTCCTTCCTAGTTTTATTTGATCATGAAATATAAATAAGACAATAATTAACTATTGTCTTACTTAGAGCTTCTATTGTTCTGTAGGGACACTATAACCATGGCAGATCTTTAAAGGAAACGTTTACTTGGGGCAGGCTGACAGTTCAGAGGCGGGAAGCACAGTGGGAAGTATGGTGGTGTGCAGGCAGAAATGGTGAGGTAGGTGAGAGTTCTACATCCTGATCCACAGGCTTGAGCATCTGAAACTTCAAAGGCCACTCCCAGTGACACACATTCTCCCACAAGGGTATACCTCCTTATAGTGCCACGTTCCCTATAAGTCTATTGGGGACATTTTCTTTTTCTTTTTTTTAAGATTTATTTATTTATTTATTTATTTATTTATTTGTTTATTTATTTATTTATACACTGTAGCTGTCTTCAGACACACCAGAAGAGGGCAACAGGTCTCATTACGGATGGTTGTGAGCCACCATGTAGTTGCTGGGATTTAAACTCAGGACCTTCAGAAGAGCAGTCAGTGCTCTTAACCGCTGAGCCATCTCTCCAGCCCCCTATTAGGGACATTTTCATTCAAACTCACAACTATTATACTGTACTTAAATAAAGTGTTCCTTATTTTATTTTTAGCATGAAAAATATAAGGATGTTTTTAAAAGGATGTTAAAGGAGTGTCCTAGATATTTTTATAGTCAGTGCCAGTTAGTCAAAATTTACATACAAGTTTTCTGATATCTCCCATTATCTGTGGTCCATAGGTTTTCTGTATTACACATGATAAATATATTGTCTTTAAAGTATAATGTCATACCAAGAGTGGGTTAGCTGTGCATTATTGGCCAAGTGACTGGAAAGTACTAGATTTGGTCATCTTTGTATAATATTACCTAGATATCAGGCTAAGAGAAAATGCCATCTTGCTAAAAGTCAGACCTGTACTCTTCTTGTACTCCCTCAGTAATTACTGTCAGTAATTATATATTATATCAGCATTCTCTATTGTCTGTAGTGTAAATGCAGCATGACTCCGCCCTAATCCTGTTATGTAGACTTTTACTTCCTTATTGGGATGTAGCCCATTGGTAGAGCACATGCGCAGAATGCACAGGGCCCTGAGTTCAATCCCCAGCAGTAAAAGTTAAATGAAATAAATGGGATGACATAAAAGAAAATCTCAGTTACCTAATATAACCTTCAGTTAGATAAAACTTGCTTAGCTAAAAGGCCTGTAAACTTGTGTGCATACATGCACATATACATGTGTGCATCACTAAATTAATTGTGCAAAAAACTTTTAATTTCTTCTTACCTTCAATGCTAAAGCATGATCCACAAAATAATGATTGATCAAAATTCTCCAAAACAAAATATTTTTCTTTAAAAGCACTGTGAAGAGAATTAAAAGACAACTGGTTTAGGTGATAGGCTAGCCAGAGCTATATAGTGACACCTGTGTCAAAAATGAAAAAGAGAAAGGATTAATAGACAGTTCATATATAGTAATAAATTATGTGTAAAAACATTTGTGTGCTAAAGGATTTCTAGAAAGGGAGAGAGAATGTTAAAATTAAGTTATAATCTCTAAAAAGTTCAAAAACTCAATAATAAAATAATACAATAACTATAAATAGGCAAGTAGTGCATGGCGGCTCACGCCTTTAATCCCAGTACTCAAGAGGCAGAGGCAGGTGGATCTCCGTGAGTTCTAGGCCTTCCTGACCTACATAGTAAGTTCCAGGCCAGCCAGCGTGACATGTGAGACCCTGTCTCACAGTGAAATAAAGAAGCTGGAGAGATGGCGCAGCACCTACAGCATGTTCTTCCCAACACCCACATGGCTGCTCACAACCCTCTGTCTCTCAGTCCCAGGAGATCCAAGGCCCCCCTTCTTCTTTCCAAGAGCACTACATACCTGGCACACAGGTATGCAGGCAAAACACCATGCATACAAAATAATAGAATAATTTAAGATAATAGTGAGTGTGTAGACAAGGCAAAGGATTAGCTGAGACCCTTGAAGAAAGGGATGCAGGTAACAAGTACAGAACAAATGGAGCATCCTTGATCATTAGGAAAATACAAATGAACATGTCAGTGAGGCCTGACATTCTTGTTTAGGTGCTTGTGAAGACGTGACGGAAATGGAACTCTGCTATACAGTTTGTACAAAAGCAAGGGGATGGCCATTGTATATAATAGTTTTGCATAAATGCTATGCATTTATAGTGGCATTATTCATAATTGTGAAGAACTAGAAAGGCCCCAAAATGATGTCCTTTACCTGGAAAATGTGACAAGAAAATGAGACTGCCTGGATTTAAAAGGGCTATAAAAGAGATAGAGGAGGCTTACCTCACAACAGTTGTATATCATGCATGCCTAGAGTCTCAGCACTCGAGACGATGAGGTTGGATGACAGCCACAATTGAATACTTTTCTATTTATTTATTTATTTATTTATTTATTTATTTATGCACTTTGTATCCTGATCACAGGCTCCACCTCCTCCCAGTACCCCTCTCACACAACCCCTCTCCCATTTCTCTCTTCCCCTTCTCCTCTGAGAGAGTGGGGCCCTCCTGGGTATCACCACACCCTGACACATCAAGACACTACAGAACAAGGTGTATCCTCTCCTACTGAGAACAGACAAACTAGACCAATTAGGGGAACAGAATCCACTGGCAGGCAACAGATTCAGTGGCAGCCTGTTCCACTTGTTGGGGGACCCGCATGAAGACCAAGCTGCTCATCAGCTACATATGTGTAGGGAGCCAAGGTCCATCACATGCTTGCTCTTTGGTTGGTGGTTCAGTCTCTGGAAGGGCCCATGGGTCCAGATTAGTTGACTCTGTTGGTCTTCCTGTGGAGTCCCTGTCCCCTTTGGGTCCCTCAGTCCCTCTCCCAGCTCTCTACAAGACTCCTTGAGCTCCATCTAATGTTTGGCTGTGGGTTTCTGTATATCTTTTCATCAGCTGCTGGGTGGAATCTCTTAGAGGACAGTTAGGCTCCTGTCTGCAAGCATAACAGGCTATCGTTAATAGTGTCAGGGATTGGTGCTTGCATATAGGATGAGTCTCAAGTTGGATCAATCATTGATTCACCCTTCCCTGAGTCTCTGCTCCGTCTTTGTCCCTGCACATCTTGTAGGTAGGACAAACTTTGGGTTGAAGGTTTTGTGGGTGGTTGGTGTCCTTATCCCTCCACTGGCAGTCCTGCCTGGCTACAGGAGAGGCCACTTCAGGCTCCATACCGCCTACTAGTCTCATTTAGAGTTACCCCCATTGTCTGCTGGGGCTTCCCCCCATATGCAAAAGATGCTCCACCGTCCCACAAGGACACTTGCTCAACTGTGTTCATTTGAATACTTCTAATCTCCAGGTTCAGTGGGCACTGACCGAACTCCTCATAGCCTTACTAATAATGAGCTGTGCCCCAGGACCTGCTCTTTCTTTTTTTTGATAATTTCTATAACAGCTCACTAAACCCTTTTCTTTCAAAGAACACTCAGGCTTAAGAGTATTTGGGTGCTACGAGTATAATTCAGTTTATAGAATGCTCACCCAGCATGCTAAAGGCCCTGTGTTTGATTCCCAGTTTTACATAAAGCAGATGTGGTGCTACAATCCTTGCACTCAAAAGGTAGAAACAGAAGGGGTACAAGTTCAAGATCATCTTTAGCTACTTAGTAATTTCAAACTCAACCTAGTCTACATAAGACCCTCCTAAAGGAGGAAGGGGAGTTTGGGGCTGAGCAAATAAACTACACGTATTTTAAAAATTAAGAAAGAATAGAGTCAGAAAAATTACACAGTGGCTAAGAGCAGCATGGGAACTGGAGCTCAGATTCCAGCCCCAGACAAGAGCCAGTTGTGTTCCTGTGCATGCCTACAACCTAGCACCCAGGAGAGTAGAGGCACTTGCTGGCTGCAGCCTAGCAGAAAATAACTTGAGTTCCAGGCTCAGTGAGAGGCCCTACCTCAGAGACAATGCCAGAGTCCCACGAATACCTTTCTCCAGCCTTCCACAGGAGCAAAGCACACAGAGTAAAGAGACACACACACACACACACACACACACACACACACACACACACACACACA
>JADRCD010166990.1:4772-35305 GCA_019843815.1 Montemys delectorum
AGAGAGAGAGAGAGAGAGAGAGAGAGAGAGAGAGAGAGAGAGAGAGATTATTCCCATTCTACCTCTCTTAACCTCCTGTGTCCCTTGTAAACTATTTTTCTGCCTTTAGACTTATAGACTATTCATTTTCAATTATTATCAGAACATTCCTCATCCAATGTCATTCAGTGAGGTTGTTTTGTGTGTTTGAATATAACGGAGTCACATTTTTCTCTATAGTATGTTCCTACGTTCGTCTCTGTCCCTGACAATCTTCCTAATTATGTAGTCATCTCATTCAAAGTTTGTATTGTATCACATTTCTCTTTTTTTTATTAATTTTAATTATTTTATTTACTTACATTCCAGTTGCTGTCTGCCTTTCTCTGTCCCCTCTCCCACAGTTCCATATCCCTCTCCTCCCTCCCATTGCCTCGGAAAGGGTGCTCCTCCCCCACACTAGACTTCCCTTTTCCCTGGGGCTTCAAGTCCCTCCATGATTAAGTACATCTTCTTCCATCAAGGCCAGACCAGGCCGACCTCTGGATGCCAGTATATGCTCCTGGTTGAAAGCTCAGTCTCTGGAAGCTCCCAGCCGTCTGGGTCAGTTCAGATTGTTGGTTTTCCTATGGGGTCGCTCTCCCCTTCAGCTTCTTCAATCCTTCCCCTAATTCAACCATCAACCTTTGGACTGAAGTACTACATTTCTCTTGACTGCTTTAAACACAGTATGTCTTTCTGATCCTTCTGGTTCCCTGCAGCAATGGCTCTGTAATTAAAGCAGGTAGCTTTAAAACAATGTATACATTTGTTTATGTACTGTGATGTACTCATAGTAATTACCTTTTGGACTCCTTCACTTTGAAAATGATCTGATTATTAGTAGTATAGTTTTTTAAACACCAACTCTTACATATATAAGTATTTTTTCTGGAATCATCCCTTGCCTTTGTTCATCAATTATTTTTACCTCGTTAGTTTTTTAAATACCTAAATTAATTGATTTTATGTGTAGCCCTGGCTGGCCTGGAACTCACTCTGTAGAGGAGGCTGGCTTTGAACTCAGAAATCTGCCTGCCTCTGCCTCCCAAGTGCTGGGATTAACGGCATGCACCACCACTGCTGGGCTGAACTCAATGTCTTAGGGCACAGAATAAAAGCTACAACCACAACAAAAGCAAAGTCAGTTCAATGTACATACAGTCTATTTATATTTCATACTTTATATCAAATATTCAAGTTTTGTTCTGGACTTTTAAAGTAGATGTGTGGTTTTTTTTCTCTCTTCCATGCATGCTTTCATTGTCATATGAGAGCAAAGTTGGGTATGCATCCTGTGTAATCTCATAACTTTAGTGATAGATGGAGGGACAAAAGTGTCTACCCTTTTCTCTGCATGGAAAGTAGATACTGACTGCTCATGTTGGGATATTCACTTGCTTCCACTGGGCATCCTGATGCTCCCTGTCACAAGTACATAATTAATCATATTACCTGCCTGTTTTCCAGCTCCTTTAGAGTTTAACTACTTCTTCCTGCTAGGTATTCCTCCATCAGCCCATGCTGACTTCACAAGCCCCTATGATGATGAGGTATGCAGCTCTTTCTGAGCCTGATTAATCATTCTATAGTGTATATAATATACATCATGTAGGTACCTCAGCCTACATGTGGTAGTTCCTCCCTATCTCTCTGCACAATTCTCTTTCATATTGAAAATAACTGTAAGGTAAAATAAAATCAGTTCTTTCCTCTCTGATTTTCTTTCTTTTCTTTCTTTTTTCTTTTCTTTTCTTGTCTTTTTTTTTTTGTTGTTGCCCTTAATATTCAGTCTCTTGCTTCATGTCCTGAAGTAAAACAGCTTCCTTTTTAGCATTAAAATCTAAAACTTTAAGAGAGAGAAAATTTAAGTTGGAATACTTTGTTTTCAGTGGTCCGGTCAGCTGAATTCTGACCTCCTAATGACTTAAGATACTAAAGCTCAGGGTGATATCTACCAGTATCTTTCAAACTGCTTCATTTCTTCCAACTTCTTTGATTTTTTTTTTTTTTTTGCCATCTTCCAAATTTGAAGAACTTAAGATATCATCTCCTCAAATTCCAGTTCTCTAAAGTAAAGTAGATTGAGAGAACCATCTTTGCTTTCACAAGGTCAGTAAAAGTGGGAGGCAAAAACCAATCATCTTTGCTTTCTGTATATTGACAAGCTTTTGAGCCCTATGCCTGGATTCAACACTAATACAAGTAAATCAATTCTCAACTATCTTCCTTTATCATCTAATTTCTAAACTGTTCTAATAAGTATCTTTCTGATATTACATTGATATGTTAAGCTTCTATAAAATATAATACATGTATTGATGAGCTTGATTCATAGGAGCTATCTACTAAGTGACATTTGTCATTTTATCAGACCAACAGAATCAAAGCATTCATCATACTAGATGGGGAAATTTTAATTAGCAAGAATCTTGATCTTCCCATCAGCATAGATGCTTTCATTCTTCTGATATGCAATAGTAATCTAGATTAAGGTAATAGGGATTTTATTGTTATTGTTTTGCTTGTTTGTTTTTGTTGTGATTCCAGGGTTATGTAAGTCTTAGAACAGACTCGAGAGCATGGATGATTACATTTGTCCTGTTGTGAACTTGCCTAGCTTGCTTAAGTATCTTTGTTTTCCATCTGTTACCAGGATGAGTTCCCAGTTCTCTGTGAAATATAAAAGCTGGTTAGGCATTATCTCTGTAAAAATTAAATGATTAATATATGTCCTTAGCATACTGTGGTTCCACAATGGCCTTAATAAGTAGTAACTTCAAGTAAAATTATTATGTGAAGCTGGTGTCTGGAAGCTAAATACAAAAAGAGAAGACATATTTCTGCTATTGCAAAGGTTCATTCATTTTCTGGTCAGAAAATGGGAAGTAAAGGACTCAAAATAAATTAACTGTGTGAAATGTAACTTTAGCTACATAATCAATGTTGCAGGCTATTCTGGCTGGGAACTGAGAGGATCCACATGTTTAACAAACAATGTCTATAAAGAAGGGGTTGTTCATAGGATCATAATATACTATATCATTTAGCCTCCCAAAGTAGAGTTCTACAACACAGACTCATAATGGTCCTGTGCATACCTCCATAGGAAGGGAATTTCACTAAATAATTGAGACTAACGGAAGAAGAAAATGTTGCAACTGAAAACTAGGGCCAGTAAAATGATTTACAAAGATAATTAACAAACCAAAATTGTTCTATAATAAAAGACACAGTGCTACATGAAGTACCTTGAACTGTGGGATTGGTGTATGCTTATTTTATGGAAACACCTGATAGAAAATGAATTGTCAAAGTATAAATGATATAGGGATATTATATGAAGTAATGTTAAATGGAAGATAAGTTTATATTTCAAAGCACTATAGTAAACATGATAGAATCTTACAAAATTATCTCTCTGTCAAATGCACCAGCATTACAATTTTTGCCTTGTTTTCTGTGAATTTGTTGAAATCATTTCAAATGCAGATCTTCATAATTAGAATTTAAACCATTGTTACATACCTTTTAAAGTTCCATTCGCTATAGAAAAGAGAGAATAAATATTTAAGAAGAGATTTCTAGAAATAGTCCTGAACTTATGCATCATTTTCTATTCTAAACAGAATGAGACTCATTAGTGATAATGTAGAAGCAGGATTTATTACAGAGAACAATTATACAGAGAAGATTTGGTAGAGACATTTGTAAAAGACTTTGTTCATTCGCTCTGGTTGGACTTATATTCTTGTGTTAGAACAGTATTAAATAAAGGGATTTGGAAGTTAATGAGGATAAACAACATTCCATAATAAAAAAACACTACCTGGGAGGCTGAAAGTTAGCTCAGAAGTTAAGAGCACTGGCAGCTCTTGATGGCAGTATGTGAGTTCAGCTTCAAGCATCCCACATGACAGCTCATAAATACAGTTAACTACTGTTCCAAAGGGTCTGATGATTTCTTAGGGCTTCAGTGGGCTGTACACATATGCAGTGCACTAGTATACATACAGAAAAATATTCATATAAATAAATAAAATCTTATGATACAAAACCCTCCAACAAAACCACTACCCAAAAAGAAAAAAAAATGGGTGCTATATTCATCTCGATATGGATGAAATTTATGTTATGAATAAAAAAATGACATGAGCATTCTAAGTGGTGGCACAGAATTCGGCTAGTTTTCCTACCCTTAGCAAAAGATGGAAGAGAAATTTAAAGAGATTTTATCATTCTGAAGATTCTGAAGTCAAAGAAAGATAATTCAGCATTAACTTATGTGGAGAGAAACTCATAGCAATTACATTAAAGTCAGGAAAAAGGCAAGGTTGTACACTCTCTCCATACTTAATACATATAATACTTGGGTCTTAGCTAAATCAATATGACAACTAAAGCAGATCAAAGGATACAAGTTATAAGGGAAGAAATCAAAATATCTTTATTGCACATGACATAATACTATACATAAATGATACTAAAATTTCTATCAGGAAACTCCAATAGCTAGTAAATAATTTCAGTAAAGTATCTAATCCAAACAACAACAACAGCAACAACAACAACAACAACAACAACAACAACAACAGCAGCAACAACAACAACAGCAGCAACAACAACAACAACAGCAACAACAACAACAACAACAGCAACAACAGCAACAACAACAACAGCAACAACAACAACAACAGCAACAACAACAACAGCAACAACAACAACAGCAACAACAACAACAGCAACAACAACAACAACAACAGCAACAACAACAACAACAACAGCAACAACAACAACAAGGAAGAAGGGGGGCTGGTTCAAAAAAGGAAGGAGGTGGGGAGAAGTACAGATGGGGGAAAAAACCCTTCCCAAGGGCTCATATATTTGAATACTTGGTCCTCAATTGGCCAAACTGTTTGGAAAGCATTAGAAGATATTGCTTTGTTAGAGGCGGTGTACCACAGGAGGTGGACTATGAGGTTTTTGTCTCTGTCTGGGTATTGTGTCTCAGGATGTGAGCACCTAGGTACTGCTTAAGCACCATGCCTGCTTGTTTGTTGTCCACTGTGATGGATATGGACTCCAACCTTCTGAAAATGAAATCCTCAAAAATCTTGTTTTCTGTGAATTGTGTAGCATAGGTAGTAAGATAAACAATTAATATGTGGGACTTCATAAAACGAAAGAGCTTCTAAACAGCAAAGGAGATGATCTTACAGACAAAGCAGCAGCCTACAGAATAATAATAAAGAAAAGGTTTACCAACTATACATCTCACAGCACAGAAGGTTAATATCCAAAATATATGAAGAACAAACAAACAACCCCAAACCCACTACCAGCAAACAACTTGCTATCAAGAAAATAAATAGCCCCGCTAAAAGTGGAGTACAGATCTAAACAGAATTCTCAAAAGTGTAAATGTAAATGGCTGAGAAACACTTAAAGAAATGTTTAAAGTCCTTAGGCATCATGGAAATGCAAATCAAAACTACTTTGAGATTGCATTCAAGTGGCAGAACAGCTCATGCTAGCCAGGATGTAGAACAAAGAGAATACTTACTCATTGCTGGTGGGTGGGTTGCCGAAGAGAGTAAGCTAACCATGACCCAGAAAGACAAATGTGTTAGTTAAAGAGTTTCCATTTCTGTGAAGAGACACCATGACCAAGGCAACTCTGATAAAAGCAAACATTTAATTACTGCTGGCTTACAGTTTCAGAGATTCAATCCATTATCATTATGGTGGGAAGCATGGCGTCATGCAAACTCACTTGGTGATGGATGAGCCAATATTTCTATATCTTGACCCAGGAGGAGACTTTTTTTCCTTATTTGTTTCTTATTGGGCAGAGCCATGGAGCCCTTAAGCCCTGCCTACATAGTGGCATACTTCTCACAAAAAAGCCACACCTTTTCCAACAAGGTCTACCTACTATTAATGCCACTTCCCATCAGCCAAACATATTTAAACCACCACAACAAATATGGTACATATTTGCTTATATGTGAATATTAGCAGTTAAGCCAGCGATATAAAATATGTATAGAACAAGAAAGATTAGGTATAGAGTAAGGAATTAGATGAGGAGCAGAGAGATCTCTCTAGGACGTGGGAATAGAATAGGTAGTTATGAATTGAGGAAGCTTAGGAGAGGGCTTGAAACAGGAGGATTAAGCAGTTAAGTGCTAGGAAAGGGGAGATGATGGAAGAAATATGAGAAGAGAAAGAGAAAATTAAGGACTATTTGAAGGGTAGTACAAAATTCTAATGCAGGAGAATCTTCCTTCAACATATACATATATGAAGGCCACCTGGATAACCTGTGTGACTTTCAATGTTTCCAGTAAAACTTCCAGTTCCTGGGCAATGGGGTCCATGGAAACACCAGGCTGTTCTTAGCACTATAAATTACTTTCTACAAACTAACAATAAGACTCCCTGTAGGCATAATATTTACTTTTAATAAACCTCCTTTTAATGAAAGTTCACCTCTCCTCTTGCCCACCACCCAGCAGAGGTAATAGAAGAGAAAAGTTATTAGGCTATGGGGGAAATGGACCTGTTTAGCTTGAGTTCTTTGGAGTCAAGCTCAATCTTCTTTGGGAGACATTCAGTCCTGTAGCAAAGACCAACTAGTGCTCAGCAGCTTCAGACCAGTCGTATAGGCAGGCACACATTACACACAAAACAGAGCCAGCAGCTTCAGTCCAGTCCTCTCTGCAGGCAGACACCAGGCAGGAATCAATCAATAGATATAGTTCGATGTACAGAAACAACAAGGCTAGCCTACTGGCCTGAGGCGAGGCCGTGGAAAGGGCAAGCTGCAGCAGAAACCTCAGAAGGAGTTCTTGGGTGAGTTTCTCTGAATGTTATCCTGCCATGTGTTCAATCAAGACACAAAGTAGTATTGTTTTAGTCCCATACCCTCTTGAATCTCTGTAGCTAATATCGTTGATACTCTGACTCAAAACAAATCTAACAAGAATTTGTTCATTTCGTGTATATTGTTAAGGAAAGCAGCGTCCTGCTAAGCAGTATTCCCACATTTAGTGATGATAACTTTTGAAAACTCTCAAGTCCTAGATTCTAAACTATTCACAAAGCGTTTTCAGATTGCTTTTAGACACCTAAAATTTGTTATAAAATACTGGCAAGATATTAATTATAGCAGTGCTACTGGGCACCATTAACCTCCTCCAAATATATTTCTGCTGAAGACAAGATAACTGCAAGGTACCAGTTTGTTAAATAAAGACAGGTGTTTGCCAAGTCCCCTCTGGTGTACCATCTACAGAAGAAATGTTGCTCAGCATTCGTAACAGTTGAAGGCCTGCTGAATGTTGCAATAAAAAAGCAAAGTTGTCCTTTCACAGCTGAATGCAAACAACACTTACAAGGATATGAGCATGTTGTTGTTGTTGTTTTTGTTGTTCTTCTTATTATTATTGTTATTATTGTCGTTTGCTTAATAAAGGAGCAAACACAATAGTAGAATCAATTTCAAGATGTGCACATGCTCACACTCATATGCATAAATTTACATCCATAAGTAAAAATTTAATGTGCCTGCCAATGTGTTTAAACCACACTGGACACTGTAGTTTGAAGGCACATCATCCTGAGGTGAAGACTTCATTTTTTTCCTTTTGTAAAATGTATCTTGAAATATCTATGAGGGAACCATTCTTCTACATACAATATGCCCAGATTAAAAAGCATGCTTTCATGGATGTGGAGATTGGCTTAGTAGGTAAATATAAATTTTGCCCCAAGAACCTGCATTGCAACGATCTGAGGGTAGTAGTGTGGCTTGTGATCTCAGGATGGAGGAAGTGGAAATGGGCCTATTTCTGAGACCCATGGCAAGCTAAACTTGACAGCTTGGTAAATTCCAGGCCTGAGAAAAGTCCTGTCACAAAGAAAAGAAGAAAGTGCCCGCTGTTCTCCTCACACACACTCAACTATGCATTCCAACTTACACATGCCCACAGACTGACATACATGTACATACGCATATACATATGTACACCTTCAGGCACATAAATCCACAAACACAAAGCCCAAATATAAAGTCTAATTTTACCAGTACGCTATTCACATTTCTGTCTTGGTATAACCACTTAGAGTGGAAAGAAAAGAGGAATATTGAGACGGACACAGGGCTTCTACCATGCTAATGTTACTACTGACTATCCTATCTATTCCTGAGAGAATATGTCACACCTCAGGAAATGAAGAGTAAGTGCTGAGAGGCACTAAAGAATAAGTTTTGTCCTGTCAATTCCTTTCACAAAGAGTATCTTGGCACTATTACTGATACTATGGTGTGTATGCAGGTAGCCTAGCATGGCTGTCCTCTGAGAGGCTCAACAAACAGCTGAAAGAGTCAGATGCAGATACTTGTACCCAACCAATGGACAGAAGCCAGGGATCCCTGGGGTTGAAATAGGGAAAGCATGGAAGACGAGGAGGAGGGTGAACACATAAGAAGATGAGCAGTCTCAATTAACCTATCCCCCTGAGACCTTTCAGACACTGAGCCACAACCAGGCAGCATACACCAGCGGATATGAGGCTCCTGATATATATACAGCCGAGGACTGGTCTAGCTTCACTGAGAGAAGATGCCCCTAACTCTCCAGAGACTTGTGGCCCCAGAGAGTGGGAAAGTTTGGTGGGAAGGTGGGATGGGGACATCCTCTTGGAGAAGGAGGAGGAAGAATGGGATGAGGAACTGTCAGAGGGCAGATCAGGAGAGAGATAACAACTGGACTGTTAAAAAAAAGATTAAAGATCATTTTAAAAAATTATCTTGAACTAAATGTTGTTTTCTGAAATTCCTATGTATGATACTAAGTTTCAGGAATTAGCTTGAATCTTTTTAGAGCAGGTCCATATGTTGCTCCCTGGGAAGGAGGCGACATGCTGGCTTCATAACACCAATTTCTTTCTTGTCTTCTGTTTCTAGAACTTGATCTTCAGTGAGAGGACCTTTAAACAAACTGTGACTGAATGCTGACTGCTGAATGCGGCATCACCACGTGCTTTGGAAATAAGAAAGGCGCTGCTTTGGTACGTCTTGCCTATTTGCTTGTTTGCTGCTTTCTCAAAGTTTTTTGGCGACTGGGTCTTAGTGTTTTGTTGCATGCAGTCACTTCAAGTAAACCTATTCCTCAGCCTCCCAAGCGTTTGTGCTTCAGAGACCACAGTAGTGAGCCATCAAACTTCTATGCAAGGCATTATTGGGACAGCGTCTTCTTGATGCACTATGAGAAGTGAGATAGGAGGCAAGACGTCTTCAGGAGAGAACACAATCTTTAAGCTTCTATATTTAGAAGAAGCTTATATACTTTGGAGAAGTCAACTTTAAAAATATTCATCCTTATTAAGGGTTTCTGCTTGTTTACTCGTGCTCTCCTGTAATTTTTTTAAGGGATTTTTGTGTTTCTTCTTTAAGGGCTTGAACCTGTTTACCTGTGTTCTCCTGTATTTTATATCATCCTGAGTGATGTAACCCAGTCACAAAAGAACACACATGGTATGCACTCTTTGAAAAGTGGATATTAGCCCAGAAGCTTAGAATACACAAAATACAATCCACAAACCACAAGAAACTCAAGAAGAAGAAAGATCAAACTTCATTCCTTCTTAAAAGGGGGAACAAAATACCCATGGAAGGAGTTGCAGAGACCAACTATGGAGCAGAGAGTGAAGGAAGGACAATCCAGACTGCTCCACCTGGGAATCCTTCCCATATTCAATCATTAAATCCAGACACTATTGTGGATGCTAGCAAGTGCTGACTGAAAGGAGCCTGATATAGCTGTCTCCTGAGATGCTCTGACAGTGCCCAACTAATACAGAAGTAGAGACTCACAGCCATCCATTGGACTGAGCACAGGATCCCCAATGAAGGAGCTAGAGAAAGGACTCAAAGAGTTGAAGAGTTTGTAGCCCCTTAGGATGAACAACAATATGAACTAACTAGTACCCTCAGAGCTCCCAGGGACTCAATTACCAACCGAAGAGTACACATGGTGGGATTAATGGTTCTAGCAGCATATATACCAGAGGATGGCCAAGTCAGTCATCAACAGGAGGAGAGGCCCTTGGCACTGTGAAGGTTCTATGCCTCATTGTAGGAGAATGCCAGGGCCAGGAAGCAGGAGAGGGTGGGTTGGTGAGCAGGGAGAAGGGGGAGGGAACAAGGCTTTTTGGTTTTTGGTTTTTTGTTTTCTTTTTTTCAGAGGGGAAACTGGGAAAGGAGATATCATATGACATGTAAATAAAGAAAATATCTAATATAAAATAAATAAAAAATATTCTTCCTTTATATTTTAGCAGCTAATTATAGTGAACTTTGGTCCCAAATTAATACAGCAAAAAAAAAAAAAAAAAAAAAAAAAAGAAAGAAAGAAAAAAGAAAAAATAGGACAAATTCAATCTGGAAGACATTTAATGTCAAGATCATCAGATAGAGAAAATGCTTATGAAAACAAAGCACCCCTAGAGTAGAGTTGCTGATAAGTTTAGAGACAGCCAAATTCACTGTATGTATTGGTACAGGAAATCGACTCAAATTTAGAAGGAGAAAAAGTTTAAATCATTCATCCCTAATTTTATTAGTATGATTTTTTTCCTTCTATGCTTTAAGTGCATTAAGATTAGAGCCTGTTTACTTCATGTATGAATTAGTCTGTGTGTGTGTGTTTGTGCGTTTGTGTGTGTTTGAGTGTGTGCTTGTGTGTGTGTATATACTTTTGTAATTATTGAAGAAAAGAAGCTGTCCACAAAACAGGAAATTTCTCTTACTTCAAATATAATCCTTTCAAACATAATCGCACCGCCATCTGGTTGGCACTGACTTCGAACATCTCAAAGTTATATTCTTTAAAATATACCAAGAGAATCTCATACCATAAACATAATCGTCCTTGAATTATTGAGCCCTTTTTGATCAGCACACTATGGACCCAATTCCTGTTTTGAGTTAATGTCTTTGAATTGATGTAAATTGCAAATGAGTAATTAGATTGTATAAGATTTCCCTTTATTCTACCACTTGGACCAAGAATAGAGAAAGGCTTATTATTTATACCTTAAAATAGCCTTACTTATACCTAGGAACAGATTCAAGTGTGTTTTATTTTTCTTTCTGTTGCATTTATTTAAAGGATTACAATTTAGTTAAATATGTAGAGTATATTTTCCAATACATATTATGCAATTTTACTTACTGCTGAATACATTCCAGGAGCTTTAAGTGCATTGTGAACATGTGATAATTATGCCTATGCTCTCTTGGGCATTAAACATATTTTCTTTGAGTTATCTTTCCCCTTATCTTTTTTTCTGTTATCTTGCCATGTGTTAAATCAAGACACAAAACTAGTGTCTTTTGATTTCAAATCAAGGAAGTTAAATGCTAGAGCCATCCTTGACTAATATTTGAAATCATCAGACTATATCAACCAAGGGATAATCAAAAGCAAAAACAATTTGGCAAATGAGGAATATATAACATAAAAACATTATTTTAATTAAACACCATATTGGTCACTATTTTCTAAACCTACTTCAAACATATTTTTACTTTGAAATACATAATTTATTTATGTAACATGGCTTCTGTATTCATAAATCATGTCCAGAGAGCCAGTCAACCAAATTTTGATAGAGTAAAATGCTGGGAAAACATTACATTGTTGCTGATGTGCTATGCTTTCATTTACAATCATGAACATGAATGTTTTCTTTTTAAATCGGTTGTTCACTACAGCATATTGTAAATTCTCATTATGAATTATCCATTGGCAAGTGACTTAAATATATAATCTAGAGGATACAGAAACATGCATACACACATATGGAGAGAGGGTAATATATAAAGTTATGCGGAGACTGCTTACTACTCTACATAATAGACATAAGCACCCATGGAGCTTGCTATCTTCATAAATATCCTGGAGTCAATGCCCTATGGATATTAATGGACAACTGTATAAATCACTATTCAGAAAAGAGATCAGACAATGGGGAAGCCATGACTGTGATCCCCACATGATTAGTGTTGCTGTAGGTTTGGCTGAGTGCTAATTCTATCCTATATTTCCTCTCCCAAATATGAACTGGAAACTTACATGTGATAGATACACACACTGCATGCTTATCTGGGAGGTACCCATTTCTAGGGCTTTGTCCTGTTAACTGATTTCCCAGGTATGTTTTGGAATAATTAAGATCATTTGTTATTAAACACATCGTTTAAATATACAGTTTTTCCAATATGGACACCATCCGTAGGAATTTGGATATCTATATTGTCATAGTCTGCAATACATGTATTACAATTAAATATGATCATATGTAACCTCAATTTCCCTCTTCTAACTTTATATCTGGCATCATGCCCTTCCCAATGTACGTATGCATGTATATATGTATGTTAAGTATGTATGTATGTATATATGCATGTTCACTAAGTTCAGCTAGTGCTGCTCTTACATGCACTAGATGTAGGACCATCCACTGGAACACGAGAAATGAATGATTGTCTATCTCTCAGCCACTATCCACTGCCCACATCTTCCCAGAAAGGAGTGAGTCATGAGGAAAGGACTTTTAGATTTTTGTACTTTCTGTCTGTTGTGAAAAAGGTGTCAATGAACATTTCTGAGCAAGTATCTGTGGAGTAGAATATCAGGAACCTTGGGGATATGCCGGTGAGTAATACTGTTGGGCCCTATGGGGGCTTTATCTTTTGTATTTGTAGGAGTCTCTGTGCTAATTTCCAAAGTGGATGCCGCAATTTTCACTCACAGATGAGAATATTTTAAAATAAATTCGACTGTTAGTTTTTATTATCGTAACTATAAGAAGACTTTGGACTTCTTACGGAGGTTTTAAAAACAATCCCTGAAATCAAAATCAGAAATATTAAAAATCTGAAACTGAGCTTCAAAATGAAGCTGTAAGTGGAAATGTCTATCCTGGATGCCATGTGCCAGGTTACCAAGTCCAGACTCACTGAAAGTAGTATGTAAAATTCTACGTGTCACAAAGCACATGAATAAAGAAGAATAGGGGACTTCTATATGATATCTCATTCTGAGTGCTCAGACTCTCTAAAACTCAAACTGAAATCTCTAGATTTTTTATTTTACGACATCACAGAGTATTCTTCTTTGTAATTGCGGTAGCTCCTCTGATTTTTGCTTCGTTTTGTTATGCTTGTTTGCTTTCTGTCTTATACATTTTACAGATCTCTAGAGAAAATATATTCAGTGTGTAAGTGTCATTACTCAAAGTGAGATTCTATTTAAGAACAAACAAAGGCCTTTTCAATTTTTGTTTGTGCTTGAAGATGCATTTAAAATTTGAGGGAAAGTGAGGACTGCTTTGATCCTTAGAGAGAAAACAAAAAACACTCTCAGAGCTAGCACACTTGTAGAACCCAGTCTAGGGTGGCTGATAGGGCACCCCCTTGTTGCTGACCGCTCTTTGGTCATACTTTGTCAATAAGTAAGTGACAGCTAAACCATTTCAGCTGATGTCTCAGAAGGCCAGCCACTCTTCCTAGAAATTAAAGTACTTCGGAAAAAATTCTGTTTTGTACTTGGACTAAAACAAATTCTGCAGTAACACGTTATAGAGGTTTGAAGAATACACATGCCAGAACAACTTGTTTCAGAGGAGGAAAAACAGCTGTGCTCATGGTGAGTTCTGTTAGTCTGAGAAATGATCCTTCTCGATCTATCCAAATCAATTATGATGAACTGCTACATGAAAGTTGATACTATTCCCAGAAGGCAAACAAGAATGTAGGATTTGGGTGAGCACTCAGGGTCCTGAGTATTACACAGTGAGAAATTAAACTGTACAACTTGTACTAAGTAATATTATAGCATAGCTATGATTGTACAAGACATCTAACAAAGTTGAATTTTATTTTTATGGTATGCTTCCATGTGGTCTCAGATGTTTGAAAAGAATGTGTTTGTTCAGTTTCCCCCCTATATTGTCAAGAAAATGAAAGTAATAACAACATCAGTTGATCTGTTCAGAAATTTGGTTGTTAGTGTCTGCTGCCTTAGGCTTACTGAATTCCCATGTCCTCTCAGAGATGTTCCTTAGTACACATGTTTACTCTCACTGTAGTCATACTTATATCTGTGTTTGATCAGTGATGGCTTTAGAGCCATAACTAATGATTTGTTACACCAATGCTCCTATGGCTTCAGAATTAAGTCTTATTTTTATTTTTCTCTATTTTTTGCAAAAGTACTCTAACTTAATCAGATAAAAGAATTGCAAAAGTCATAGACATTAATAATTATTTAATATGGCAATAAATTTCTCAGTAATATAAATTCAGAAAATGAAACTTTGTTTTTTATTCTGTGGGGTGTGTGTGTGTGTGTGTGTGTGTGTGCATGCATGTGGTATTTAAGTGTGAGTGTACATATATGCTTGCCCATTAATGTTGATATGGAAGCCAGAAGTTGATATATAGATAATTTTCTCAATTGCTTCTCTAATTTTTTCAGACATTCATATCATTTACTTTCTTTTCTGTTTTACATTTTGATACAGTTACATATCACAAGAACTCAGTAATAATTTTTACCCTGACCTTAGGCTTTCTTACTTTTCACTTTATACATATATATATCTATATATATATATATATAGATATATGCACATATACATACAAATTGTGGAAATTATATTAAAATGTTACACATAATATATATGTGTATATATATATAAGATACTCAGAACCTTATGCTTGTGCAGCAATCATTTCACCCAGTTAGCCTTATTCCATGTCATGATTTTTTTTTAAAAAAATAACTTTAAAAAGCTCACATGCGTGTGTATTAAATGAAGTGTATTGTGCTTTCGGTATCATTTACTTTGCATGACTTCTTTACCATCACCGTCCCCACTCTTTTCCTTGCTCCAAGTACCTTTTTCATAGTCACATTTGAGCTTAACCCACTGAATTGGACAAGGCTATTTTGCAAAAATGTATCTTTGAAGATATTTATTGGAGCCTGATGGACTCCTCAGAGGGTACTCTAATAGGATCAATCTTGCTCCTTACTAAGAATCCTTCAGTATAGTTCAATGGGGGAAGAGAAAATACCTTTGAGTTTCTCCGAGTCCACAATTGACTGGTGATAGGTCTAGTCCTTTATAAACTCTTCTCATGAAGTCACAACTCCTAGGAAATAATTAACTGTATTAACTGTGCTACACCCAGAAAGCATCATTCTATGGCTTTTTTCCCTATCTTCCAGTGCTTACATTCTTTATATAGCCCCTTGGTTTCAACAATTCTGAGCACTAGAAGGAGTGTTGGGACATCCTGTTTACGGATGATCATTCCACCAACACTTATGCTCAGTAACTTAGGCATCACAGAGTCTTTATATGCATTGCAACTCACGACAAAGAGAATCTTTACTGATTAAAGTTGGCATTAAGCTTACTTATGGCAATAAGCTATTTACAAAGCACCTTGGCTCTATGGCTCACTAAAGAACACTAGTAAATTTTCCCTTAATGTCAATACCATGGATTTCTGACTGGGTTTATGGGACGAGGCATAGATTCCCTGCTACAGAATGGGCCTGGGATTAAATTGCAGAGTGGCTCTTTAACTCAAAATAACCATGGCACTATTTGTACCACTGAAGATACCTGGCTTGTCAGGTTAGAATTATAGTTTCTAAATTTCACAGCTGGGTCATACTGTTGAAGCCATTTCTCTAGAACTCCATATATAGCACATTATGTTCATGAAAGCTACCTGGTAGGAGGGAATCCTGCAGCTTAGTATCAACTTGATTTTTTTTTTTTTTTTTATTCTTTCTCAATAAATGAGAGTGGTTTCTCCAGCAACAGAGTTTTACAAAGTAATCCAGTGGGCAAGTAAGAAAAATAACAAAATCTGTATTGCTTGGTTGTCCTTTGAGTGTATCATATTATTGTTGGTAATGATTTTATAAATGTTTGTAGCAGTTTTTCTCTTAACCCAGATATCTCCTGAAGAATTAAGACTGTAACATTTAAATATATTTAACAAGGTTTAAGGGCACAATAATTGAGCAGAATTACTGTATTTTAATCCTCTAAGCTAATCTGGCTATCCCCTCGCTGAAATTTTTGTGATAATTGCATTTTAGATTGATACCAGGAGGTTTTTTCATAATATCTCCTGCACTCTTTCTCATGGCAAAAGCCTATTGCCTCTTCATCCCTGATCCTCTTGCCTGGCTGTGAGGAAGTCTATCCCTATTCTCTCACCTTCTCAGTGACTAGCTGATCAGCTTTTATTAACAAATCAGTCAATAAATGAAGAGAAATACTTAAACAACACTGATATCAGCATTTGAATAATACAAGAATAATCTTTACATGGTGCCCAATTACATCATGCTTCCATGATATAATTTTAATTACAGTTTTATATTTTAGTTACACTTTTAATGTACCTGACTGGAGATAGGAATACAATGATTATACTTTAAGTGTCTGTCTTAGTCAGGGTTTCTATTCTTGCACAAACATCATGACCATGAAGCAAGTTGGGGAGGAAAGGGTTTATTCAGCTTACACTTCCACATTGCTGTTGATCACCAGAGGAAGTCAGGACTGGAACTCAAGCGGGTCAGGAAGCAGGAGCTGATGCAGAGGCCATGGAGGGATGTTCCTTACTGGCTTGCTTTTCCTGGCTTGCTCAGCCTGCTCTCTTATAGAACTCAAGACTTCCAGCCCAGGGATGGCACCACCCACAAGGGGCCCTACCTCCTTGGTCACTAATTGAGAAAATGCCCCACAGCTGGATCTCATGGAGGCACTTTTCCAACTGAAACTCCCTTCTCTGTGATAACTACAGCCTGTGTCAAGCTGACACAAAAAACTAGCCAGTACAATTGACCCCTTGTCAACTTGACACACAAACACATCACTATTAAGCCTCAACCCTTATGTTCTTATTCATCTCTAAGATCTAAAGTCTCACAGTCTTTACATATTAAAAGTTCAATTAATTTAAAATGTCTAATATCTTTTAAAATTCAAAGTCTCTTATCTGTGGGCTCCACTAAAATACATTTTTCGTTTAAGAGGGAAAAATATCAGGGCACAGTCACAATCAAAAGCAAAACCAACTGGGATCCAACTCACGATCTTCTGGGCTCTTTCAAGGGCTTGAGTCACCTCTCCAGCTCTGCCCTTTGTAGCACACGTCTTGTTTTTTGGGCTCTAGATGCCTGTACTTCACTGCTGCTGCTGTTTTTGGTGGTCATTCATGGTATTGGCATTACCAAAACACTGTCATCCGCTGTAACTAGGCTTCACCAATAGCCTCTCATAGGCTCTCTTTATGGTGCCAGGCCTCAACTTTTTTGCATGACCCCTTCAGTCCTGGGCCATCAATTGTAACTGAGGCTGCACCTTCACCAATGGCCTTCCATGGCCTCTTACTGTGTTAAGACTCAGCTGCTCTTCAAGATCCCTTTGTGCTGTCAAAACCAGTACCACCTGGGTGACTCTTACACATTACCAAGTCCTGCTGCAGCACAAGGTACAACTTTGGCTATTTCTGGAATACAGCCTCTTTGTGCTCTCAGAAAACACTCCCCAGAAGATGTTACCTCAATGATGCTGGTCTCTTCTTAATCACCACTAATTTCTTAGCTCTAGCTAACCAGCATTAATAGTCCCAGTAATGCAAAGTTCTCTCTTTAGTAGTTCTGGTATCTTGTTAATTATAGCTGATACTTCAGCCCCAGCTAACCAGAACCAGAGAATCTTTATAATTAAAACAACATGGCCCTGATAAGAGTCTTTAATTTTCTCTCTGAAATTTTACAAGCCAGGCCTCCATCTTCTGCACTGTTTTCAACATGATCTTCTAAGCTCCCACAGACATTTCATGGAGTTCTTAACAGCAGCACTTCTAGCTCAAAGTTCCAAAGTCCTTCTACAGTCCTCCCCAAAACATGGTCAGGTTGTCACAGGAATACCCCACTCCTGGTACCAATTTGTCTTAGTCAGGGTTTTTATTCTTGCACAAACATCATGACCATGAAGCAAGTTGGGGAGGAAGGGTTTATTTGGCTTACTTCTACATTGCTGTTGATCACCAGAGGAAGTCAGGACTGGAACTCAAGCGGGTCAGGAAGCAGGAGCTGATGCAGAGGCCATGGAGGGATGTTCCCTACTGGCTTGCTTTTCCTGGCTTGCTCAGCCTGCTCTCTTATAGAACTCAAGACTTCCAGCCCAGGGATGGCACCACCCACAAGGGGCCCTACCCCCTTGGTCACTAATTGAGAAAATGCCCCACAGCTGGATCTCATGAAGGCACTTTTCCAACTGAAACTCCCTTCTCTGTGATAACTATAGCCTGTGTCAAGTTGACACAAAAAACTAGCCAGTACAATATCTTTATTCAGAGTAGGCATCCATTCTATGGGTGTTATGACATCTATTTCTTGAGTTAAGTAAAAGTGTGTTGATAAGTAACTGCATGTCCAGGCTAAAAAGATGGCTTAGCAGGTAAAGCCACTTACCACTGATCCTGACGACCCATAGAGGAAAGAACTGACTTCTCCAAGTTGTCTTCTGAATGCAACAAATGTGGATGGTCCACATACACATATATAGACACACATAAAATAGAATGAATAAGATATTTAATAAAGGTTAAAAATAGACAGGCAATTGTTTTTTAATATATATTTACTACATGTATACAATTGGTTTTTAGATGGATATGTCTACACTTCTCAATTTTTAACATTTGCAAAGCAATGCAAATACAAAATATACTTTGGGTCATATTGTAAAGGCAAACAAATATATAGTATTTGCTATACAGGTTACATGATTAATATACTCAGTTGCATAAAAGAGACTGTCTGTCTCTCAAATACCAGTCTGTTTGATGCAGAAAGAAAGTTACAGAAGTTCACTTGAACAAAATGATAACTTTAATAAGCCTAACATTACTGTTGAAAATGAATAATATTTTCACTGATGAATGCTTGTAATATACCTAGCCTATCTTCAATTTCCTCTTTCTCCTGTTTTCTTCCTTCATTCTTCCTCTTTCCCTCCTGCTCTTTCTTGTTCTATCTGGGTTAATTATTAATCCTTAGGTCCTGAAATGTTGTATTCTAAGAGCATTTTAATCAATGACCTCTATGAGGTATTGAAAGGACAGAAGAGGCTCTGAATTACAGAATTAAACTATTGGACTTCCAATCATGAGTTAAAGCCAGGTATTGAATTGTACATCGACTCTTCATTATCACTTATACTGCCTTTTATATAAAAATAGTTTAATCCTGATGAATTTTCAACTTTATTTCCAGAGATGGCAATTTATTTCTATATAACTTTATTTTATTTGAAGTAGTGTATATGTTACTGTATTAACTATGAGGAAAGCTGTAGATCTGTGACTAGTGCCACAAATATTCACATTTGTTAAAGCAAATAATATTGCTGTAAGAAATGTAATAAAATATTTATGAAGTGCAAAACATACAAAATATGACACTTTTCTAAAACCAGTATTTCCTTCCTTCCTCATTGATGTTCCCAGTTGTTAGTGGGTTTTTATGACTCATGCCTTTCTCAGATGCATCAATTAATTAATGAATATATCAATTTCTATATATTGACTCTGTCTAGCCACAAAAGTTCATTAACAGAGGCATCATATTATATAGATCAGTTTGTGTTTTCCTCTGTGTAATTAATATTGAATTTTATCTTTATATCATGCAGAGACTTTTTGTTCATGATTTCCTGTCATGTACACAGGCAATATTTACTTTTACTGTGTCTTACTGAGGACACATCACTCGTTTCTACAAATAAACAATTTTTAATTAAGTCTAAGGCAGATTAAATCATTTTCAGTAACTCAGAACAACACACCAGATTTGTGGTTCACTCCAGTTTCTGCTTCATGCTTTCCAAAAACTACTTTAAATCACGCATGCCCTGTTCTAGAAAAATCTTGACCTTTCTACACCAGCATGTACAACCAAAGGTTTTAAAAACACACTGAGCTTAGTTTCTCATAGAAAAACAAGCAAACAAACATGTTCATACCTAAAAAGTAATTATTTTTGGAGGGTTAGCCCAGCATATATCAATGATGCACCAACTCCCAGTTAATGATGTTATTGTATGATGCATTATGCAGTACTAGGCTTTAAATAGAAATAAAGAAAACACATAACATGAAAGAAATCAAATCTTAAACCTGACATTTAAAAGATATATACTAGAATCTTAGCAGAAAATGGGATAAAGCACTAAATGAATAATTTATCCTTATGCAATGAGGTTGATAGGCACCTAGAGAAACCCAAGGGAAGGGTCATTTCACAATAATAAATCATCACTGAGTACTCTTATTAATGAGCAAATATCCATCCTCAACATCCACTCCATCCATCTGAACTGCTGGAGTACATAAAGGGGCCAGGCCTACAGATCCAAAACTACAGCATCTCCATGACTCAAGGCAATAACAGGATATTCAAGAGGAGTCCCAGTGAGGTTCCAGTTTTTGTGTTTTTGTTTTTTTGTTAGATGCTTTCTTTATTTACATTTCAAATGATATCTCCTTTCCCGGTTTGGCCATCGAAACAAACAAACAAAGAAACACCCTGTTCCCTCTCCCCTTCCCCCTGCTCACCACCCCACCCTCTCCCTCTTCCTGGCCTTGGTATTCTTCTACACTGGGGCATAGAGCCTTCCCAGGACCAAGGCCTCTCCTCCCATTGATGACCGATTAGGTTCCAGTATTAATAAAGTAGCAGAAGCCAGAGGCCTCATATCAGACCAATGACTTACTACAAAGAACCCTTGCAAACAAAAAAAAATGTGGACTTAAGGGTATACAGTGGGACACACTGTGACACACGACAGCTTCCATAATGAGATTTTTTTCTCTGCTGGCGAAGATATTTTAAGGGTGAAGGGGGAGGAGGGGAGGGAAAATGGAGATGAGAGGAATTGGGATGCATAATGTGAAATTCATAAAGAAGCAGTAACAAGTTAAAAAAGAGTGAGGACTCACAATGTAAGCAACTGTAACAACCGTGAAAACACAAAAGAAGCTTAGCTTTTCTCGAAGGACATCTTGGCAGTCTCAGAGAGCTTTTGACTTTGGAGGAAAAGGAATGGCATGCTATCAACAGTGCAAAGTACCACGCCACTTTAAAATTTGAGATAGAATGTATCATTGGATTGAAAGGAAATCCCCGATAAGGGATTTAGCTGGAAGGGATTGCATTTGGCTGCTCTCTGTTGATGACAGCTGCTTCTGGGAGTGAAGTCTAGCTCTCCCCTCTGACCACAGAAATGCTCAAAGTGGGGCTGGCAGCCGCGGAGAATCCCCATGGTCTATTTCCTCAGTCACTGGCTGCCAGATGTGACTCTGAAAGTACCAGTGCTTTCTTGTACAGCATGTGGGAGGAGCACTTGCTGAGGGATTCTTATTGCCAAAGCATAAGCCACATCCTCTCCCACTGAGGACCAATCAGAAGTGTGGAGCCCAACAATAGACAACCATATAACATTCTGTTTTAATAATGTAATATAGCAAAATCAGTCTTATCTGACTTTTCTAAATGTTATGGTCTTTTTCAGTGTCTTCAATCTCTTCCAAACCTGAAGAGCCAGTAAATATTAGCAGTTTTTTTTTTTTTTAAGACAGAAACAACAAAAGATTTACTTCTGAGAGCCCTATAGACAAAAAGAAGCAATAATGCATGCAGATGTTTCTATGTTATTCTGTGTATAGTTTATCTGTTGTTAATTGAATTCACGCATAATGCTGAGAGTAATGTATAGGGATGGAATACATATAAGCCCAGGTACCCTTGAAAGAAAATTGATTGGCATTGCAAAATACAGAGAAAAGGATAAACAATAGCCGGCTCCTGTGCCTGGAGGTCCACATGGGAATTCAATTAGGGAGGAAAAGGAGTGAGTCAACTCTTACAAGAAATAGGCTCGCAATAGGATTATAGCAGGATGACTGTGTAAAAAATCAGAGTTTCTTATTTTATGCTTTTGATTCAAAATAAAAGATAGTATCGCATTTCTGTTAGTGAAAAGTATGTCATGAATTCTATATGATCACTTATTTCTTTGGAAATGTGTACACAATCGACAAGCAGTTGGTCCTCAGAAGTTTTTATAAGTTATTGTTATGCAGGAAGTGAGTATCAGGTTTCTTATAAAATTTTCACTATATATTGGTTTCAGCCGGAAAATGATGATTCTTCCTATTGTGCATAACTTTAATCGTCCCTTATTCTTTTCATGGGGATAATCTTTCAACTAGTTAAGATTACATGAAAAATAGTTTCATGTATATCCATATTCTTTGGTGTGTGTGTGTTTGTTTATAAACCATGAATGAGAAGAGCAGAACAATCAGAATATATAGTTTAATTACATTGGAAGACAATAATTGTGATGTTTTAATAGTTATTGCTCCTTTCTTTCTTTTATAAATAAGAGAAAAGACCAATCAGAAACACATAAAACTGATGAATTCCTCACAGGATTCATGGACATGACATGCCCGATTAAGATCATTAATGTTCACAGGTGTTCTGACAGGGATTTTGCAATATGTCAAGGATGTATAATCATACCTTAGTATCCATTAATAATTTTTAGGATATTCCAGGGAGAAAGAAATCATAATTGATGACGTCCATTAGATAAGATTATTCATTATTTTCATGTATATGACTCCAGGATTATTGACAACAGCTAATAAAATAAAACATAATCAATATGTAATAATTACAAGCAGAAAAACTCCTCGTACATATTGAGAAGTGTCACAACCTGGTTAGCTGAGTCAACCAGTTTGGCATACTCTGATGTTTAGTTGAAGGACCTTTCCAACTTCTCTCGCTTCCCGCAGTCCTAAGATTTTTTTTCGGAGACAGTGGGACACCTTGTTTATTCTTCTTCCTTGTTTTCCCCATATTTGTTTGCCCAGTCTAGATTCCCCTACCATTTCTAACCTAATATTGAATTGTAGCCCAAAGTAATAAGCACATTTTAGCTTTATTAAAAAAATCTCTAAAGACATGAGTTTTTAAATGATTTAGAAACAAGAGTACTAGGGAATATGCCTTCAATACAACTTCATTGAGAATGGGGGCATGAGCATCATTTCAAACAAAACATATACTAGGATCAGAAGATGAAGATGAACTGGGTTTTGGCCCATACTCAGTTTGCTATGCATCTTGTGGGGCAATATATTCGTATTTCCTTAGTTAATTTTTTGCTATGCTTCAATTTTGATCCAGTTCGGTATTTACTTATTAAAAACTGAACACCCAGATTAATATTTTTTAAATTAATTTTGAATTGATTTCAGAAAGGGAAATTGAAAAATAAATCATCATCATTGTTTTAGAAGTTCCTCATATTCACTGCTGATTTGTTAGACAAATACCAAAAGAATCACAAAACTCTCAAGGTGATAATACAAAATAGCCTAATATATTAATCCTGACATCATTCCCCCAGGCTGCTAAGGAACATGCAGTTCAACAAAGGAAGACATTTGGTTATGAAAACTTTCTGGTAGACACAGAATCACCTTCAAGAACAATTCAGAAGACAATTCTGGCTTCCAAGGAATTATAGGGAGAAGGATGTGATCTTAGGCTGAAAGTATGATGTATGCTAATGGAAGCCTTTGAACAGTTTTACAAAATAATAAACAAAAATCTGTAGCCCTTGTGGTCTCTCTGGAATAAGGAAGACATATAAAGGCTATAAGAGTGTTTGCCACACAAGCATGAGGATCCGAGTTTAATCCCCAACATCTATATTAAAAGGCAGGAAGAAATGATGTGTTCTTGTCATCAAGCTATTCCAAGGCAGAGTTGGATGATCACTAGGGTTTGGTGGCTGGCCAATCTAGCCTTAATGAGTTCCAAGCCAATGAAAGACAGTCTCTAAATAAAAGGTAGGTAGGCATCTGTTAATGACACCCAAGTTTATGTAAATATAAGAAAATTATATGTGGAAATAAATACACAGGTTTATCAAGTATAATTCTTTCCTTTAACAACTTGCAAGATCCTTATTATTATTAGTTTTTAAGGTCATAATATAATCACATTATTTCTCTTTTCACTTTTCTATTTCCCAATGCTCCATTGAATCCCTCCTCACTCTTCGAATTGTTTTCCTGATTTTGAAAATATAATCTAATAAAATTTTACAAGAATATATGCATTATTCCTATAATAAAACTTTTAATAATTTATGTGAAATAAATTTAATGAGATGAATGAGGAAAGACATATGCATAGAGATTTTGTTATAGTATCTTTTCTGATAAATAAAAAAAGGAAAATAATCATTTGTATCAACTTGGAAAAGATATATATAATGAGATGCTATAAAACTGGATCTAAACCTGATTATGAATTAGATTTATTCCAAATTAAGGGAAACAGAGTCATAATCATGTGTTGAATGATAGCAAAAAATTATAATACTAGAATCTAAAATTGACTAAACCTAAGAAATAAAAAATCTGATTATTTCTTTAGTAAACTACAAATAATGGAAAATACTAAGGAGGTAGAAGCCAAAGTATTAAGAAGTGAAAAGATATACTATGCTAAATGGTATTTATCTGGGTTATAAAATATAGAAAACAATAATAAATGGTTGATAAAACAAACAGGGAGATTAAAATATCTGATTATATTGTTGCTCTGTAATCAACTTCTTAGACTAAATAATGAAATTTAATTACTTTTTAAATTTTGAAACATATTACTCTGTTGGCCTTTAATTTTTAAAATTTCATATACAATTGTGGAATTTATGTCATTTCTATTCCCCCCTCTTTCCGCCAGTTTTTCAATGTTTCATTAATTCATTTTCAAATTCATGACTTGTTCAGTTGGCACTTTGACCATGTACTTCTCTCTCTCTCTTTCTCTCTCGCTATCTTTCTCTCTCTCTCTCTCTCATAAACATACACATACACACACACATACACAAACCTCCATTTATTAGAGCTTTTATCTATATGTGTTTACCACTGACTACTTAAGTTGGATAACCTATCAAGGGGGTGGTTACTGCAGAAGACTGATTCTCCTTCTGTTAGCAGCTCTTAATTACCTGGAGCTCTTTATCTAGGGGTGGGGTCTTATGAGTTTTTTTTAATTTTTATTATTTTTATTGGTTATTTTATTTACTTACATTCCAAATGTTATCCCCTTTCCTCGTTTCCCCTCCGCAACCCCTTACCGCATCCTCCCTTCCCCTACTTCTAGGAGGGTGCTCCTCCATCCACCCACCCACTCCCATCTTACCACCCTAGAATTCCCCTATACTGGGACATTGTGCCTTTTCCCCATACATTTGGGCATATCAACTGGTGTTGTCATCGGATATGTCCTGTTTAGGCAACTACAGTGTGTGAATTAGTGTCATTATGCATTGTTTACCAACTTACCAAGTTCAATGAAACAGAACATGTGCATCAAATTACATGAAGAGTGGTTTATTTCTTTAACACGTAGACAGCAAAGAACCACAGAAGCTTAAAATGCATATCCACTCTTTCACAAAGACTTGGATCTCGCTCTAGGATGGAAGGAGCTACACTGCATGTGTTTCACTTGTGTTACAGCTGAGGAACATGGCAAGAAGCCTCTTCAAGCTTTTATCACCTTAAGGCAGTGTGATCTCTTCAACTGGGTTACTGAACCGTACATTCCTAGAGGAGACTGGCACAGAATTTTAGCAATTATAGTTCATCTGTTCCTATTTCAGCGTGTTATATCATTATAGGTAATTGGTATAATATCTGGCATTTACTTACCATGATTTGGATTGATTGTAGAGGTAAATTACTGATAATTGTTGAAGTTTAGGGGTTTTTCTATAGTTTATCAATAATTATAATTTAAGAGAATATAATTTTTTAAAGAAATGGATCAAATTGGAAAGCAGAACAAAAGACTATCTATAACCTTTCATTCTTTGCATAAAACATTTGACAGCAAGTATTCATGTAAGTTAAATGAACACTTGATTATAAACAAAATGTATCTAATTATTTCTAGATTGTGACCTGTATATTTCATAGCATGTTTTAGATATGTATGACATTGAATATACATATTATAGATGAGGTAGCTTGGGCTTATTTTTAACATTAAACACTTAATTCCAGCACACATGTATGTTGAGCTGAAGGATCAGGAGTTCATTACCAGACTTCCTAGGAAGTACCTGGACAGCAGAGGCTTGAATGAAACCACCCCCTATCACCATACTCTTAACTTTGTATGTTCTTGGAACTGGATATTTCTTTCTGTACCCAAAACACAGTTCTAGACAGTCAAATAAACTAGAATTCACTGGAGAGACTTAAGAAACATAGATCATGATGTAACCAGATCACCAAATATCTTTCTTTTAGTTAGAATTTTCTCCTTTGAAAGGTATGGCTTCAAGCTGCCAATTCCTTTTGATATGGTTCCCCCTTTACCCCTTCTAACTCTACACAGACGCAAATATCATTTTGTTGTCATGTTGTGTCTTCAAAAATAACAGATATTTAATGCACCTGAAACTGGTTTTCTCTCTCATTCTCAACTTTAAGTTTAAGAAATATCCAACCTCCAAAGGATTTTTGTTTAAGGTCAAGATTAGCCATTGTGATTTTCCATGTGCCCCTCTGAGAATTAGTTTGTGAATTTGGGAACCCTACTTTCCACATTCCTAGTTTTACTTTATTGGAATGACTGAGAATGCAAAGTCATTGAGATTCATTGTTTGTACTGGGTTAGCCTCTAGCCAATGAATGACATTGTTCACTGCCATAGTTCTTACACTTACATGGTATTTCTTACAAAAAATGTTAAATACCTTTTTCCTTTAAATATCCTATTCCTCAAGAATTTTCTACTCAATACCAAGCAAAAATCAGTTTCATCTTGTAAATCTACCTTTTTCATGAATCATTAACACTCTTGCTGTTTCTGTTCCCTATCTCCCTTCCATAGCCATGCTTCCTCCCCATCTCTTCCTTTCCTCTTTTTCCCAGTTGCCATTTCCATTTAAAATCTGCTAACTTGTCACTAAAATTTCATAGTATTATATTTTAGTTACTCTGAAATAGCAATGCATCTGTTTTATATTAGTAAGACACTATTGATTATATGTCTTAAATTGAGTAGTAAGCTCACTGATAGTACTCCTCTAAATCATGTGAGCACTCAGTTCTTTCTAAATTCTTAAATATGAGCAATACACAGTTCATCTAAGTTCATACAAATTTCCCCAATTGTAAGATGGCTTTTAGTTAGTGCATTTCCACCAATTTAGGAATTTAATGTCATTTTTGGATAAACTGTGACATATTTTAATGTATATAGATAGAAAAAGCTCATAAGTCTTGATTTAGAATAGATCAAAGTTTTGCAAAATAGCTATTTGCTTTATCAAGACTACCAAGACCAGGGGTGGGATGGTGAAACCAGATACCCTTGTAGCTCAGCCTGCAGAAATGGCATCTACAGGAGAAAGATATTTTTTCAGTAGATATGTTTAGAATAGAAGATTCATAGATATGGTCTGTGCACCAAATTTACAGCATTCTGGCTTGCATGAAGACTCAGGCCCCTGAGCTGTACTTGAAAGCTTCTCTCTGAGTATGATAACATGAGTAGTCATATCTCAGCTCATATTTTATCCTCAATGCACCAAATTATAGTTTATAAATCTTTCTCCACTTTTAATAGAGACTGTCATTGGTTTATGAAAGCTTGAGGCAAATTTCTTTATGTAGACATTTCAATACCTGAGAGTCCTGTCTCTGCCCCTGGTGGAATCCCTTTGAATGGAGGTTTCATTATGAGCTGGAAGTAACTGTTGCTTGTTCTTCTTCTTTGAAGATATGTCAAGTAATATACATTTTCCTTTCAAAAACTACCAAGTCACTATGCTTTGCTGAGGAAGAAATATTGAATGAACATTTCTTAACATTTTATAAAATTGAGGCAAATTAGAAGTCAGTTGTGACAAAATGTATGATTTGCCTGGAACTGTCAGTCTCTTTCTCTTCTCCACCTATATGAGGGAAACTGATCTTAGGAGTTTGGGCTGCTTATTTCTCTTCTACTATAGGATTTCTGTGTAATTGCAATAAATTAATTTTCATAATTAATATACAGCATTGTTTGGAGCTGTGTAATTATAAAAATATATCTTAGGTATTTTAAAGGCATATTTTATTTAGTGCTACTTTGTTGTTGCTAGAAAGGTATTCTCCATTACATTTCCTCTTCATGAATGTATACTGGTACTTCCCAAAGCCACAGAATTTTAAGTATCAATATCAGTGCCAGGTGTAAGACACCCTCCTCTGAGGTTACAAAATAAAAAGAAAATAGGCTGCTGCCATTGATCTTGGTTACAAACCAAAACGCAGTGGTGAGAATCTATGGTTGAAGATATTACACAATTTGCAGACACAGAGAAATCAAGTTGAAACTGAATAGAAATTCTCCTCCACGCCAGATGTTATTCACAGTGTTCATAGTGTGTTTGTACAGCCTGGTAGGTGCTAAGCAGACTTTTAAGGGGGAGAAAACATAGTTTTCAATTGTAGACCGTGAGTCTTACAACACAGATCCTCCAGGAAAGATATGCCCATTTGTGTCATAGGGGCAGAGTTACTTGGGGAATCACTTTGTAATGAAAGTAGATGGCAACTTCACAATAGGGTATGCACACATGATTGTAAAATCAACCTGGTCAAAAGCTTTAAGGCTGTTAAGGTCATAGTCTCAAGGAGGAAGATGCTATTGTTATCTCTATAAATTGACATGTTGTCAAACTGCCTTCTAAAGATCTATCTTTATATACTTAAACTAACGTCACTTTCAGATTCAGGTAGAGAAGTTCAGTTTTACACAGTATTAATGCAGAAAGTAAGGCACATATGGTCAAAATTCTGATAATAATGATTAGCAAGGATTAAGTCATCAATGTATTTGTATTATACCTCTTCCCCAACTCAGGATATTTGAGAAAATTGGGTGGAAAGAATTTGAGAGCCTAAAGATTGGAAGAAATTTTACCAAATGATATGAAATTTAACCAAATGATATGACATTGCTGCTGCAGTTGTGATCCCAAAGCAGCCATAGATACAAGCAGAGGACTGGGCCCTCCGACATCCCAGAACAGGTGGCTGGAGCTGTTGTTCCTTCTATAGAGCTATGGACAACTGCTGAAGGAGTTGGCACCTTGCTTGCTATTACAGCCACTGGGAAAACTCCTAAGACTATGGAGCTAAGATGAGTGTGCAGGCAGTCTGCATAACATACCAACGCCAGGCAGCCTAGACTATACAGCAATCACAGCTGAATGCGAGGATCAAGTTAGTTGTGGGTTGAAGCCAGGCTGATATCTTTGGTATTGATGTTTTTGAACAGTGAGTACACCAAGGAGAGAAAGGAAGTAAAGAAGAAGTAGATACCATGGGTCAGTTTTTGCTGTGAAGCAAGTAGCTTTGTACACATTGAAAGTAATCTGATCTCCCAATTTGTGGGAAGATTTTGTTTTTTAAAGTGAGATCTAATGACATCAGAGACTTTAGGAAATACAGTCATGACTTTCTAAATTTTCTGCCTACAGGTGGGCTGTTAGTGTACAAAATAGACTTTATGCTTATTTCCTGGAATCTTGCATTTTGAAGGATTTTCTAAGACATCAAAAACAACTTGTTGTACTATAGACATTAAGAACAGCACATCATTTAGCAATGACTAACTTATACTCCACCCAACATTTAAACATGGGCAGTTTAGTAAAGCTCGGTGGTCTAGTAGCTTGCCACAGAGGCACTGTAAAAAGGAAAATTCAGAGATGGTGATGTAGCTCAGTTGGAGTCTTTACCAATCTGTCCTGAATCTGAACTTTATCTTTAGCATCACAAAAAATGGGATTGGTGATACATTCTGAAGGTGCAGGCAGAAGGATCATAAGTTTAAGGTCATTGTTGTTGGCTTTATGGTGAGTAAAATGGGAATCAATCTGACATAAGTAGATGAGGTCAGAAAGAAAAGAAGGAGGAATGGGGGAAGAAAATTAGAAGATTAAGAAGAAGAACAAAAAAGAGGGGAACAAGAAGAGAAGGGAGGAGGTAAAGAAGATGAAAATAAACAAGAAAACCAAGAAGAAGGAGGAAGAGAAGGAGAGGGAGAACAGGATAAAAGGAAATGAAAGAGGAAGAAAAGACAAAACAAAAGGGGAAGGGGACAAATTAAGCCTTTAGAAGACCAATAAGAATTGGTCTTTATTATATAATCTCCTTAACATAATTTTCTTTAAAGGCATATCTCTAATGATAAAAAAATTCAAAGGGCACAATATATATATATATATATATATATATATATATA
>JADRCD010166991.1:6308-30977 GCA_019843815.1 Montemys delectorum
TCTCTCTCTCTCTCTCTCTCTCTCTCTCTCTCTCTCTCTCTCTCTCTGTGTGTGTGTGTGTGTGTGTGTTTCTCAGAAAACTAGACTCTAGACCATGTAAAAGAAAGAAGAGATTTTTAAGGGGAGGGAGGAAAAATGAGCATAATGCAATACATGTGTCATGAAAGCAGAAGGACAGAGACTGAGACCAGCATGAGTTTGAGACAGAGACAAGAGGGGGAAGGAGAGAGAAAAATGAATCCCTCCCCCGAAAAAGAAAAAACAGGTATGCATTAAAAGTGCTATAATGAAACCACTATTTATATGATAACATTTCAACTAAGAGCCTGGCCTCTCCTTCCTTCCCTCCCTCCTTCCCCCACCTCCTCCCTCCTTCCCCCCTCTCTCCCTCCCAACCTCCCTCTCTCCTCACACTTTCTCTCTCTGACTGTACTACTCTAGTACTCCAGATATGGCTTATCTAACAGGCAGCATCAAATTCTACTCAGCTTTCTGAGGAAGTTATAGGTTTAAAGTACTGAAGAGCTTGGCTCCCTATGCCCTTCCCCTCAAGAAATAAGTTATTCAGGAATCCACAGTTCAGCCACCACTTTTAAGGGTACCAGAAAGACACTTCAGGAGTCAGAGGGATTCGCTGAATTAGAATTCCTACATTTGCTAGCACGTACATGAAGTCCCTAGAGTTATGTTTTTTTCTTGGTCAGAAGTACACATGGAAATAATCTAGAGCCAAAAGGACCAGTTTGGATGTCTGCCCAATACGAACCATTACAAAAAAAAAAAAAAGAGCTTGATGGGTGATGGGAAGCTTTTCAAACCCATCAAAACCCACAAAACCCACAAAGCATTTTTTCCATTGCTTGGTTCTTCTGACATTATTAAACAGAATGTTTACTTTATCATTGAGCCATGAGTTTTAAATCACGATTACAGATACCCTTATCAATGGTTTTAATACATTAACAATTGGTTGTCAACAAAAGAAAAACTGGCACATTGGAAGCATTTAGCTTATAACTAGTGTTTTGAAGAATAAATAAGTTAGTGTATGTAATAAAACATTTAACACACCAGAACATGATAATCATAGATTTTTTACATGGGCATTTCTACATCCCCTGGAGCCAAAAACTTTATTCAAGCTATCTGAGTTCTTCATTTCTATATTCCCTGGGCCAAACACACATGGTAAATGAATGAATGAATGAATGAATGAATGCACAGTTTAACAAAAAATGGACAATATAAAGAAGTAACATTTTTAAATCCCATACACACCCACACATATTGATAGATAGATAGATAGATAGATAGATAGATAGATAGATAGATATAGATATATACTATATAGCTTAGCCAAGTACTTGCATTTCCAGCTTAATGACCTAAATTCAATCCTCAGAACCCTCATAACAAGGCAGGCATGCTGGTGTATACTTGTAGTATCAGTGCTGAGAAAGTGGAGACAATCAAATCCCTGAGGACCAACACATGGAGACCAAACCTCTGCCCTTCCCACATAGTACACAAATATACATGTGTACACACACACACACACACACACACACACACAAGTAAACATGCTATATGCACACGAATTAACCAGTACAAACATGCATTCCATGCAACTTAACAAAAACACAGACACATATTCATACTGTAGTATTCTAGATAATACCTTATTTTCACATTCATTGAGTGGGCAAACTGAGAAGAAAAGAGTTTGAGGAGCAGCCATGTTAATTGTGTTTGGGAAAGCAGACTGCGTACTAAAGTTAGAAAAAAAGAAATATGAATGTACTGTGAGAGTAGACAATTCAGACTAGGAAAAATAGTACAGGATGGAGCTAAATAGGCAGAGAAGACATTGAGACTGTTGCAATGGATTAAGAATATTTTGGTGGGGAAAAATAAATACTACTGAAACAAATGGCAGAAAACTTTCTAACACCTGAGTTTTTATCAGAAGACACTGGGGAGAAGAGCTTTCCCAACTGATGGGGTAATCTGGCAAGTTGGGCTCCTCACCTGACCACAGAGACTGGGAAGAAGGGAGCCAGCCAGCATTCCCTGACTTTGTTTCAAAAGAATGGCTCACCTGCCCTTGAGAAAGACATTTCTGAGTTGTAAGACTGGCTGTTGAGATTTTATATCTCAAAGAGGCAGAGAAATACCTTGCAAATGCTTTTGGAAATGCTGTGAGCAAAGAGAAGTCAGAGGAAGAACTCTATTTAAAAGTTTAATAAAGTCAAGAAAAACATTAAGGTCATCTAGGTTGGTGACTTCTTTATATATACATTTTCTTCTTCATCCAAACTATTTGATCTCTTCCCCCACATTGCTCAATCTACTTTACCTAAAACTTCACAAGCTAAATCTTACAAGGATGTTTATTGTCCTTGCTTTGTCAACAGCGCTTGCTGCTATTGACTTACCATCTCTTGGATCTATTCTACTCTCCTTAGATTGGACCACAATATAGATACTCAGTTCCCCTATATCCTTAGACATTGCTTAAAGCTGCTCATTTATTTTTAATTTAGCCCGTTGACTACTTCTCTTACCTCCTTTTCTTTTACTTTTAACTAGTGCATTCAGTAATACAATGATTTTTTCTTTCTTTCACCAAACACCCATTTCACCATCCCAAAACAAACCACAACTTCTAAGACAAGAAAAATGCTGTGTTCACTAAACAGAAGATATCCACAGCGATGTGTTTAATGGGTTCAGGATACTTGGGCAGCAAATACCATTTCTCTGTTTGTTTTCTGACAGTCTCAATTGCAATTATCCAACACAAAGAAAACTTACATAGAAGAAAAATATTTACTCTTTTGAAAAAAGTTTTTATTGATACAGAAATTTCCCTTTGTTAGTACAACCAGTTCAGTAGTGCAGCCACCATCCCTATCCAGGACCACTATTCCACACTTTTCCGGGGATACTAGGAGCAGCATTTAGGCCTCTGTTCCATTTGAATGCCATAAGCATTAAAACTCAACTGGCCTCAAGCTCAGTTTATAACGGTGGCCTGAACCTGCTAATCCCATGATGATCTCTCATCTTATAAATGACATTTCCATTACCCAGTCCTCCTAGACTCTTTCCTGTCACATTCTATTCAATCCATCACTGAGACCTGTCTGTTTGCTCACCAAAAGAACTAGTCATTATTTCTCATCTTAATCCTTGCTGTCTGTCAATGCTTCACTTCCACCCTTATCATTTTTGATCTGGATTATTTCAGGAGCCATCTAACAATGATCCCTATATCCCAAATCCCCTTATAGAAAACATCCTTTATATGGCTATCAAATTCTCACAAAACTCTGTCTCTCACCTTTGTTAGCTCCAAATCTTTCAACAGACATGTGGTACCTTCTTGATAAAGTCCAAATTCCTTATGATGGAATAAGATCCTTCACAACTCTCAACTTGCTCCTCTAGTATTCCTCACCACTGTTCCCCTCAAAATCCATATTCTCAAATTCCTCTTTGGGTTTCTCATCAGTTGGCCTAATAACCTCTCATCTTTTAGCTCATGATAATCACCTTTGACTCTTCCATGGCCTCTTCTGTATTGTATAGTAGTTGTTCCTTTCTGGCTGGACTGAAAGTACCTGTCCCCTTTATGATATGTGTCCAGGTGAGTCTTATCATCTCTTGGGTTATGAATTTGGAACAGAGATTGATAAGCTTTTCTGTTATAGTCTTTAAACTTAATAAGGTTACAAATGAGTGACAGTAAACACCCATAATCAAGGTGCATTGAGCCAGTAAACATATCTGCCTTTACCAATGTCTTACCTAAATCCCTGGCTAGACTTGTGGTGATAAATCACTCAAAAGACTATAATACTTTCTGTTGTCTTTAAACTCTGCTAACAAGAAGTCTCCATAAACATAAGTGAGTCCAAATTCTTTCCAGGAAACATCTCACAGGATAATATGGCCAGGCCTTGGGTTTGCTTGTTTGTCTAATTCTGTCCAATGTAGGGTGAAGCAACTGAGGAATCCTGGGATCAGTTTGCCCCATCTGTAATGACATAGAGAAAGTGGGAGAGAGAGATTGTGTTGGGGTTACCTTTTATCTTCCCTCATTATCTAATTCACATGCATGGGCATGCCCCATCTGTCAACAGGCAGAAACTAGTACAGTCTAGTTTGTCCCAGAGAAAGACGAGACTAAGTAGTGAAGTTTCTGCACTTTATTCAGGGCTCAGTAGTCAGTCATCTCAACTTTCCTTTTGTACAACATGATAACAACACAAGCTCCAAGAGGTACCAGAAGCCTCATTTACTGACTTCTTTGAGTACCAGTATACTATGAACACTGCTCTACTCCAGCCTCATATGATCTAATAATCAATCACAGAGCCAAAGACAGAGCCAGATGCACAAAAGAGATATACACTAAACAGGAGCCAAGATTTAACTGACTCATTCTGGTACCAATAAATATACCATTCCAGAGTCGTTTACAGAAATCCCACAGAAACAATTAGAATTAAATACTTTCTAATTCCAAGAGGGAAGAACCAGGGCACAGTTACAATCAAGACTCAATGTTTAATGTCTGAGACCCACTAAAATATCTGAGCTCCAAGGGGCTTGGATGGCTCCATTTCTACAGTTCTACCATCCACATCACACATAGGTCACAGGCTCTCACACACTCATCTGCAGAGCTTCTACTGTCCTTGATCATCATTCTATGGTACCAGCATCTTCAAAATCAGTACCAGATAGGTGCCTATTACACTTACCGAGTTTAACTGCCTGCCTAAGATGAAGCTTTGGCATCTCTACATCACAGCCTCTGTGTACTGCCCCTGAGCATACCCTTTCTAAAAGATTTCACCTCTATGACATTGGTCTCTTTGTAATCACAGCTGATCTTTCAGCCTCAGCTAACTAGTGTCGATTGTTCCAGTAAAGCAAGGGTTATACTTTAATGAGTCTGGTCTCTTATTATTTACAGCTGATCCTTCAGTCCCAGCTGACCAGAAGCACAGATTACATGAAAAGCCATGATAGAGTCTTGACATCTGTCTGAGTCATTACAATCCAGACTCACTAGCCCATTATCAGTCAGAGATGACAGGCAGCTCACAGGTATGCCTCTGGTGTGTATTCTATTTAGTCCCCAGATAAGCAGACTAGAGGTCTTTTGGTGAGACAACTCCTGATTATGCAAGCTTCATATCCTGTGACTTGGCAATGAGTCCAGTGATATCCAAATTGAAATAGTAATATACAAGTCTCCTAAGACTTTGTCAGCAAGTTCTTAGACATGTACAGAGCCTGAATTCAGACTACTATTATTTCCAACCACTCTGGCTATTTTTATTTGATTTCAAAAGAAATTATAATGGAAGCTAGCTATTCATAATCCATATTCACAATCCTTGTTACATCTGACTATACAACCAGGAAGCCAAGGGTTTAAGATTGCAACAAGTAACACCCAAAACATAATAAACAATTGCAAAAGTTGTAGTCATAGTAGTAGTATGCATACCTTGGCAGTAAACAACAGTTCTCCCATTAGACTTAAGACCTGTTCAGCAGGAGACACTATGCCTGGTACTGCAAATCTAGCTTGATATATATCAATATATATCAATGTAATTAAAATACTTAATGATCTTGAAGTCATAGTTGCTGAAGAATCTCCCATCCACAAATTTACTAAACAGTAAGATCCTAAACAACAACCTATCAGCATTTGTCCTTACACCCATAGATAAGTGTAGTCTTCACCTATCAAGAAGAAAACATCTTTTTGCAGCACACAGAGACCATTTGTGGTGGTTTGAATATGCTTGGCCCAGGGTGTGGCATTATTGGGAGATGTGGCCTTATTGGATAAGGTACATTGTCACTATGAAGGAAGGGTTTTGAAGTAATATATATGTTCAAGCTTTGCCCTCTGTGACACACAGTAGCCTTTAGTCCAGCCTCAATTAAATGTTGTTCTTTATTTATAAGAGTTGTCTTGGTAATGATGTCTCTTCACAGCCATGGGAACCCTATCAGGACCAATTAATGCAAAATAATATGCATTAAATAAGAGGCCATGCATTTGAGGAAGAATGAGGAGGAGTATGTGGGAAAGAATGGAGAGAGAAAAGGGAAGGGAAATTTTTTGTAATGAAATTATAATCTCAAAACAAAAAAAAAAAATTAAAGCAAGGGAAAAAAGGGTAAACCTTAGTGAAAGAAGCCTAAAGCCATCCCTGATGGATGAGGATGTATAGAATTGGGAGTAAAAGTGGTCAGAATCTCAAAGATTATCAGGATAGAATGGTCCGTAGTATAACTGGCAGACATCTGAGAGGACACCTTTGGCCACTAGGATAATACTGCCCTTGATGAGAGTCCTTGACCTTAAAGATGAAGCCATGGACAGGGCAAGAGCATGGTGTCTGATACTATAGAGCAGCATCAGTAGCAGTGAAATTATACACTACAGCACCCCCTTAACCATGGAAGTGAGGCCCAGATGAGAATTAGCCCGTGAGCTCAAAGCACGGCATTCTGACTTCAGAGTCCCTTCTTCTTCTGACTCCTCAGTAGTAAATACTTTCTGCTATTCCAAATGTATCCTTCTGTTGCCTCTGGGAGCTTTCCTAAAATTGCTTCCTTTATTGACTTGACCTAAAGTATGAGGTACTAAGGAAACATGGAACCTTTAACACCATACCAAGTTTCATTCAGGAAGAAACCAGTCCATCATCTTCTCAGCCATGCCAGCATCTTCTCAGAGCCATAGAAGCTTAGAAAGTCTTTGGGTGTTTTCTCATATTCTGATGTTTTCCACTAGAGACCACTACTTTGAATTCTTAGATTTCATTTAGGAAAGGTAGTGTGCAGAGAAACTATTCGTTTTTCTTTTTTCTTAAGTTCCATGGATTAAAGAGATCCCAGTGGGTAAGGTCATAGTCTACCAGAGCTTTGCTCAGGAGTACATCTCATCTGTATGGCAAAAGAAGACATATTATATCTTCCAGATCTTCTCTATCTCCCTCTGTATCCTCTGGAGATCTTATCAAGATGACCATGGGGACTCGTAACCTCTCCTTCTTCACTAGTGACGAAAGAACAAGAAACTTGTTCAGATCCCATCAGCTGAATAAAGCTCTGGCATAGTGTTCTCAGTCACCCTTTTAATCAAATTCATAATCATGTAAAACAGCATAACAAGCACTCAAAGGGAACACTTTATCTGTAATGTAGAAAATGTGGGATGTTTTCTTCCTCAGCCTTCTTAGGTCATATCAACTTAAAAGTGAAAAAACCAAGAGAAGTTGCCTTGGGTACGTCTAGGTACAAAGAAAGCAGCAAGAAGGAAACAGAACAAGCCTGATGATGTTGGACAGGAGAAGGCATTAAACCCCAGCAGAGACCTCAGCTCTAGCCTTCCACCTAAGTAAGCTGTTACTGGCAGAATTATATCTAGCACCTGGCCTTGGCCTGCTCCTAATTCAGTGTTGTGGATGGAACCTACTCTCTTTTGCCTATCTAGGCAAACATTCTACCCTTGAGCCTCAGCCCCAGCCCCAGTGATAACCCCATGGGGAATGATCCTGGCATTTCCTTCCCTGTTTCCCACCAGCCCAGAGACTTCTGCAAAGTAAGGAGAGAGCTCCGAATGTTCAAAACTGGGATATCTGGGCTGGGAAAGAAGTGTATGTGTGTGTGTGTGTGTGTGTGTGTGTGTGTGTGTGTGTGTGTGTGTAGGGGACATTTGTGATTCACCCCACAATCCAAATAAGCCTGTGTCTACAAACCTAGCTCTTGCCTTAGAGTTCACTTATGGTGACAACTCAAGGCTAAACATTTGTACTTTGCCTATTGGGAGGTCCAAGGAGGAACATGGACAAGCCATTAAGGTTCTGGACACATATCCCAAAGCTCCAAAGGAATACCAACACCCAAGGAAGTTTTCCTACAGAGACCTTTCCATTCTAGCTCATTCATAGCTCTACCATTTAAAATTTAGGGACTTCCCACTTTAAACTCTGAACAAGCTTACTAATACTTTCTTGACTCTACATTAGAAATCTGAACACAGTTTTAGATTTTTCTTGTGTGCTAATACAGCTCAAGAAAATCTACAATTTATACCTAGTAGTAAAAATGGAAAACAAGCTGAATTCAACGGAATGCTGATCACACTCTAGGGTAGGGCTTATGCCCAAAAGGAGAGGACTAACACAAAATAAACTTAATCACATTTCCACATTTTTCTGGGCTTCTGTTTTGATTTCATTTGTTTGGGGATTTTTGTTTTGTTTTATTGGTGTTTTGTTCTGATTTTCATGTTTGTGGTTTTGTATGGTTTTTTGTTTTATTTTTTGTTTCTTATTTTTTGCTTGTTTGGTTTGGTTTGGTTTTTGATTGAGAGAGAAGGAATATAAAATTGAGTGGGTAAGATGGTAGTGGTGTCTGGGAGGAATTGAGGAAGGGGAATACATGAACAAAATAACTGTATAATTTTTTAATTACAAAAAAGAGATGATGTTAAGGAAGTCTTCCCTTCCCCCAAACAGTCTACTTCCAGGTGCCTCCATTTAATAAATTTACTGCTCAAGAGACAGGTATGGGGTGAGGAAGTTACCAGGAAAGTAATTCCTTTCCTAGGTAAATGAAGAGAGTCTATTTTCTTCCAATTTTACTCCCTGGAAAGACTATAATTTCCTTGGGGGTCTATTCTTTATGTCATGACTTAGGGTAGAAACATAAGCCTACACTCTGATACCTATGTTGAAATTGGGTGACTCCCAACTGCAGCTAATGTCAGCACCAGGGGAACTGAGGCCTCTATTCTCTTCTGGCATTCCATAGGCACCTACACTCATATTCACATACCCACACATACACAGAATCAAAAATAAACATTTTTTTAAAAAGATCTGCAACAAAACATAAGCCAAAACGTCTGAATCCTGCTCCAAAGCCAGGTTTTGTCTCACCGCACATCCTCCTCCTCCCCTGCCTCCCCTCTCTCTTCTTTGTCCTTCACTGGGCCTTTCAGTGCCTTTCTACTATGTGTAAAGTAGAGAACTCTTTTGTATATCCTTAGTCTAATAGGTATAATCTCTGAGGTCGCCTTCTAATCATGGTACCAGTTATCTCTAGTGCCTATGCTGGTTACCTCCTAATTTAAGATTTTCATTTTGTTTCACCCCTTATCCAACCCATCACCAAGTTGTGTCTATTTTTTCTCACTATCAGCTACTCTTTCTTTCACATCTTTATTTCTGCTGTCAACATTTTACTTCAGTCCTAAACTATTTCTGGAGCCAAATAACAAGTATCTAACAAGAGTTCTCAGGTTATCCAATTCACTAAGACAATGGCTTTAAAACTTGGCTGCACCTGAGAAGATCCTAGAGCTACTTTTGTGAAACCTAGTTCAATCCCTGCGATTATTTTCAAAAAGTGAACGGCATAATTACATTACCTCTGATCACTGAACAGAAACAAAAGTACCACTGGTTGGAGGAATGCTCTTCTCTGCCTTTCCATCATATCAGCTGTATTATTTTCCTACATTATGCAATATATTATTATAGCATATATTATATTATTTTATATTTATTTTGTAAATAATAAATAATCTCAGGAATATAAATCTCAGGCAAACTCTATGATGGGGTTACCTGATAAGGAAACAATTCTTCAATAAATCACATTTTTTTTAGAACTGTCCCCATATTGAAACAATACCAAAACATTAAATAAAGCTTCAAAGTAAACTACTAAAACATTTGTGGGAAAACTCTTTGCTGTTCTTCTGTGTTGATTAAATATATTTGGGAAAAAATAAAAATGCATATAACTACATAACATAAGAAATTATTTTAGCTATCTTTTGGCCAGACACAGTGTTTTATGGCCCTTACTTATCTTCGAATTGTTTCCTAAAAGGAATAAGGAGAATTGGTGCTTGCAGAGTTAGGACTTTCAAATGCATCCAGTTCATGTATTACCAGACTGCTTCCCAAACTACTGTTTATGATCTTTGATACTAACTGTTCACTGTGATGTAAAATCTTATTTTTCAGCTTAATTCTGAGGACCTATCTACTCATTAATAAATATGTTTAATTCAAAGCAGTGGTTCTCACCCTTCCAAATGTTGTGACTCTTTAATAGAGATGCTAATGTTGTAATAACCCTCAACCACTTGGTTGCTACTTTATAATTGTAATATTGCTGTTGTGAATCATACTGTAAATATCTGATATCTGGTATCCAACCCCTGAAAGGGCCACAAACCACAGGTTAAGAACCACTGATTTAGAGAGTTGGAAGTAGGGTAGAGTTGGGTCTCTGGTAGAGTGCTCGATTACTCTACACGAGAATGGACAAGATTCTAGGTTCGGTGCCCAGTAGAGCAATAAATGAATGAACAAATAAACACTTTTGGTGTTTTAAAACATCCAAGTCTTTTAACAGATACTGAAACTACGTAGGAGAATAATTTAACTAATTTTAGCTACAAAATTGGACAAGAAGGAACAAATGATGGTTTAACATCAGGAGATAAGAAGGCGAAGACCGTGATGTTCAAAAATGGCATAGGTATTGGTCTAACAAGTAACAGGAGACATCGTCATCAGTTAAGCAGTAGGACCAAGGTTGCGTGACAATAAGCAGTGAGTCATAATGACGTTCTCACTTGGAACAAACGCTTATATTTAGAAAAAATGGGCTGTAATACTTAGTGGGTATCATAAATGCCACTGAAGCTACTGTCTTCAGAAGTTACTGCACTATAAAAGTGCATCCCTGGGAGTCATCTGGGCTATGTTTTGTGAAACAGACCATGGCCGGTAAAGTAACACTGCAAACAAAAGCACCTTGCTGATGATCCACAGAACTCAAAAATGAAACTTCTAAAGCTAGGCATTGACTGAAACAAACCTTTTAGCTTGCCACACAGACCTGTGAAACAAAATGGCTCTCAATTGCATTTATTAACTTGCATTATGGGAAACCTCTCTGGGTATCTGCTTACCTCCATAGCTTATTGGAAATGTTTTGCCACAACTACTCACATGTCCTTAGTCGAACATAAGATTCTGTGTATATTCTCCTTCATAGTATCATGTAGCTTCGCAACAATGAAAAACAGGATGCCTGAAAACCTCAGTGTAAATGCTAACTTATGGGTTACTAGCTGTCTTCGCTGAAATGGCTCAGATGAGTTTAACATTTAAGACAAATGTAAATTCTTAAAGGCTATGATAAATAAAATTGATATATAGGATAGGAAAAGGGAAACCCAGATTGTGAGAAATAGAAGTCAATGAACTTGAGAGAGAGAAAGAGAAAGGGAGGGAGTAATGTGGCAGGGGAGAGACTGGAGGGAGGAAATAAAATGAGGAGATGATGCAGTTTATTTTTATTAAAAAAATTATTAGGAAAAATGACCCCCCAAATGAAGAACTTGACTTCTCTCCTCTGAAGAGGCACTGTTCTGGTTCTGCCACATGTGATTGAAGAAGTGACATCAACTTTTTTCCTGTGTATAGACACAGTAGAGGGCGTTTTCTCAACTTCTGCTCTGGATGTAATGCTCAGATGTGTCATCATTTCCATAATATCTAATAAAGCCAACAAAGAAAGGCAGACAAGGGCCCAGTCCATGCTCAACTCTTTGCTGGTTTCCTAGGTGACCTCATTATGCCTCAGTGCATGAATTCAGCCTCCAAGTGCTCTCCTGCTAATACTTCTGACACAGGCACTTCAGGAACAGCTCAGGGCTGATGAGTAGCTACACAGCGAGCTATGTCAGGCTTCCAGCCATCTGATTAGATACCATAAGTGAGTCATATTTCATAAGCAACAGGAAGGCCAAGTATTCTGTAGCCACAGAAAATAAACTAATCATCCAGATGCCAGCTGTTCCCTAAAACCACAGGGAAAAAAGCAGGCACCAACAACAAATTCTGCTAGTCTTCAGTTCAAAGTCCACTATAGATTTGTGTAGACTTACCTAGGACAGAACATCAACATCCAAATTTTCTGTAGCCCAACCAGCTCAGTGGTCTTTAGTCTGACTATATGATATATTAACCTAGGATGACTTCCAGTTTGCTTTGCTTTGTTTCAAAATAAACAATAAAATAAACATTCTTGAGCCACAATTTGGCTCTACTTCACTAAAATTGTCAGTAACAGTACAATTTGTAGATCAAAATTGTGCTTTCTTTTCTGTCTGGTCACCTTTCAAAAGTCTTATTTCATTGTCAAGCTAGCTCTCCTTTGCTTCTACCATCAACCCTAATTCATTCACTTAAGACCATTGATTTTTTTCCTTAGCTAGATCTCAAGGATCCCATTGTTTCAACAAGTGAAAAAATGTTGAGTCATCTGCTTCATTTCCCACAAATATCTCTCAGTTAGAGTGTCATACGTCAGAGGAAATACGGCATTCTAATGCAGCACAGAGCACAGCAGATTGCCATCTCACCTTTCATATAGTCAGTTTCCAGTTATTACATGCATTCTCCACATGGACCTGGCCTTAATTAGATCTAAATGCCCCTTTGTGATCGTTTTACTTCTGTCACATTCTGCTTTCCTCCTCTCCCCTCACAGCCTACTCAAAGTCTATTAACTTCTTTCTGAACTCTGAGCTACTCATCTCACTTCTTTGCTCTCAGCTAAAGGTACCATTGTCAGGATCTTCAGAGAAAATAGAATGTACCCCCATCTCAGCAAGTTAACATCTGTGCTAACACATAGGACCAAACTGCCCAAGCAGAACCACTTGTGTCAGAGAACTCACGCAATCAAATCTCACACAATAAAACATAAGCCATCAAAAAGGCACAGAGAAAAGCCTGGAACGTCCTACATGACTTCTCACATGCAACCATTCCATATTCAACAGGTGCCATCTGCCTTCATCTCACTCTTACCTAGTGAGTCTCTGAATGAGCTTTACAAGCCTCTTTTTACATTGAGAAGGTTAGTTGGGAAGGATAGTCGCAGCTTTATATTCATAAATAGTAGTAGTAACTACATGATAATTTCACATTTTACAAATTTGTAGGTTCTAGGTGATTTTATCATAATTCTAAGGCAGAGACAAACTGTATTAGATTCCCTTTCTAGCAAATACCACTAGTCTATTTACAGGAGTGGTCAGTTTTGACACTTACAGAGAGATTAGATAGAGTCAACTCTCATTTTTCTCACTCAGAAGCCTAGCCCTGGTACTCATGGCAAAAAGGCATAGAGGGATGGACCACACTCTCCACTTAAAACCTCTTCCATACTGCCACCCAGGCTGTCTTAATTTGCTTTCTGTTGATGTAAGAAAATATTCTTCCCAAAAGAAACCTTTGAAGGTTTATTTTAGTTTATATTTCAAGGGCATTGCCCTTCAACTAAGGAAGTAAGAATAGGAACTCAAGGTAGACACCTGAGCCATAAACTATGGAAGAATGCTGCTTACTGGCCTGTTCTGGCTCATGCTTTGACACATCGTTGATACATCTACTCTATGATACATCTCAAGTCCACCGACCTGGGGATGGTCTTGTTCACAGTAGGAAAGGTGGGCCTTCCTACATCAATTACAATTTTTAAAATGCCCACAAATACGCCCACAGGACAAAATGATTGAGACAATTCTTCAGTTGAGTTTCCCTCTTCCTTGGTGACTCTAGGATTTGTCAAACTGACAATAAATCTTACCAGCACACATGCATATCCTCACTATTATCATAGAGGGATAACCCCTGTTTTATACTAGTAAGTACACTAGACTTGATTTTCTTAGCCATTCTTTTTACCTCACCTTCTAAAAGGTTATTTTTCCTTCATTTCTTTGGGTGTCTTGCTGTGCTCTCTGATACAGCTTTAATGTACACACCAGCATCTTCCCTGTACCTTTACTCCATGCTTCCATTTCTACCATAACCTTTTGCTCAGTGCTTGGGCTTGGGTGAAGGCCTGAGCCTTCATACATGCTAGAAAAGTGTTCTACCACTGAGATACATCCGCAGCCCAAGACCTTTTCTTCGCTATGTAAATACATTTATTGTCACTTTTTAAAAATGTTTGTTAATTATTATCTGAAAGATATTATTATCTCCTTTGTCTTCATTTTCACAATTAAGATCAAAAGTACTTAGTCCTAAATGTGACTGCTAACTACTTACATGGAACATTTTGGCATTCTGTGAGCTATGTAAGGCATTTTCAGCTGCTCATTAACTATAACCACCTGCATGTTTCATAAGTTCTTGAAACTTCAAACTCCAAAACTAAAAAATCGTACCAATTTCTATCTTCTAGTATGTCTTTAATGCCTTTTCTCAAATTGTAGTGAGTCAAACATACATACCTGGATGTGCAAATCAACAGTCACGTAAAATATTCTTTTATCCATTGAGCATGACATTCGCTCAGCAGAAAGCAATATTATTTCTATCTCCAAGATAACTCTCAAATCTATTTTCCTTTCAGACACAATAAGATTGCTTGCATTGAATCATTTATCATGTGAGTCCAGTAACTCAACACCCCAAAAAAGTTGTACCACGCATTTTCTAGTCATCTTAAGAAATAGCTCCAAATCCTGAACTCAAGGTCTACTAAATATAACATTCTAGTATGCTGCTTCAAAAACCTTGAGGTGGAGAAAATGAAAGAGTAAATAGTAAAGTTATCTATCCTGGCATTGTGTGTGCAGTACACTTTCTTTTCATCTGTTCATTTTGTCTTTGTCACTGCTACTGTTGTAGCTTTTGTTTTTGTCTTCCTGTCAGGGCTTGCCCACAGCAATGGTCTTGATCTTCAGTACCTCAGCTAATACCTTTAAGCAATATTTGGGAGTAAATATCAGGATTGTGAGATCCCAAATACATAATTTAGGTGGCATAACTTTGGATCTCTCCAGTAGAGGCAAGATTATAATTTCCCATGAAATAAATCATGTTAAAATCTAGTTTTCAGAAATCTCTAACAATGCTTAAGTGATTAGAAATGTATCACATCCAGTTATGGTTTTACCTGTAAATAGTGGAATGTTTATAATAAGTATGCATTATGCATACATAATATTATAAATGTAGAGAAACATTAAATTTATAGGAGAAATATATGCAGCTGGAAACTCATCATGAGTTGGTTGATGTCACAATTTTGCTACAGAAATTCTTTGACTAGACAGCCTCACTTTGGCCTTTTATGCTCTTCATTTGATACAATGAGGCTCTCCCACGTTACCAAAGCCAACAACACTTAAATTACACATACAGAAAGAAAATGGAAAGAAATAAACAAAAATGTTTTCTTTCATGTAAAAGGGGCTGTAACCATCTAAACATTTTTTTCAAGCTAGGAATACATGAGCACACTGGCCTAGCAGTCATAAAGCCACTAGATTCAATCCACAGCAATGCAGAAGTAAACACAATAAAACTATAAAAAGTTATTATACACATTAATCACATCTACACAGCATCAGCCAAGCACCTGCATTAGTATTTGATTATCTCCTGGACACCATTTACTAGTCAACGTGACATATAAAATAACTCTCACAACCATATGATAAGAATTTCTGATATTTTTCTTCTGGGCATAATCAGAATGACTCTTGTAAGAGCTATGGTAAAACCTAACAAATGGGAAAACATCTTAAGAAGAGCTTCTTGAGTTGAGAGTGGATAATTATTTTTATATTTTCATTTATATACTACTGATGAAGGAAACACATTTCACATTCCAATAAATGTGCTTAGTTATTTCAGTTCAATTATAAGAAGTTAACATTACAAAGAATTCTTAAGATGATCTGGGAATAATACCTTGAGATGTAAGTCATGATCATACAGATGGAAATTGAAGTCATACTATTAATCAATAGAAAGTGAATGTGGATACATAAAAAAGAGACACAAGAATTGTTCCTTTGGATTCTCTAGGATTTATGGACTCTGAGATGATTTCTAAAAAAATCAAAACAACTTAGGTATCACCCACCAGTATTATAGCAGGAAAGCATTCTAGAAGTAAAGGAAACATAAATTAGTGAGCATGTCAAATGCAAATGTTTTCCGGTATTAAGTGAAGCTACTTGGCTAAGTAAGAGGAGTGTAGGCACTAATTATTAAATAGGATAGTCATTGGGGATGACCTTTATATGCAATTTTACGTGAGCAGTGAGCTAGAAAGCCTGATGGGAAAAGAGAACAGGCAAAGGGGAACTGAATATCTTTGATTGTGTCGTTTTACTAACAAGATATACTGATAAATGGTGTCATAGCTAGAAGATAAAGCATGAAGAGATTATTTATTTGCTTGTGTAAGAAAAATAGAAATAAAATAAAATATAAATGTGTTTTTCTCTCTTCTCTCTTTTTTTTCTCCCTCTGTCCATGCATCGTCCTTTCTCTCTTTCTCTTCCCTTTCCTCTTCTTTCTCCATGATGATTTCCCTGGCCTCCACCCTTGTGGCCAGAGAACCCACCTGAGAGCACCTTCCTAATATATTATATATATTTATATAATGTAGGTTTTATATATCAAAAATAGGCATGTGTGAAAGCTAGTGGGGGACCTTAAAATGTAATAGGAAATGATGATAAAGAACAGTGGAGAACTTAAAACTTTTGTCTGTAAAAGGCAAAAGAAAGATAGGATGGAGTACATACAGAGGGATTAGCTTTGATAGGAGCAGAAATATATTGGTAATGGAAAACAAGGTACAACTCTGTGGAGACAGACACTGCATCAATGGATAAAGATGAAGTTCTCAGGAAAACACTGGCCAAACTGAGTCTTGTAGGATAAACAGGACCACAGGAGTTATAAATAGTTATAATGATAACCATAAAAGGAAACAAAACTTTCGCTCGTGGCACAGTGACAGACTTTGTTCTCCTTTTCACTCTAAGGACAACGATGAGCTCTTTACCTCAGCAGGAAACACCTAAGGGAGAACTCTGAGAGGCAGAAAGCAGAAACTGAAGTGCTCAGCGATACAAGAACCAGAGAAACAGCCAGATGGCCTGGCATTTGACACCCACGCCTCAACCCAGGAAGTTTATTCTGGAACTGCTTGCCAGTTTTCAGCCTAGCATGAGAGGACAGTCCAAGTAGGCTTCTTTCTTCTTTCTTCCCCTGAACATCAAAGATGTCCCACCGTGAAGCCCAGGGAAGTATCTCTGTAGATGGACTTGAATGATAACAGAAGCCAAAAGGAGCTCTCTCTGCCCCTCCTGCCTCTTTGACCCTACTTACAGATGTTGGCAGCACCAGAAGGGCTCCTGTAGGAACAGCACCTTATTCAGAAGTCCCTTCTTGATCGGGATTTGAGACTTGACTTTTGCCCGATAAAATACTGTGTGACTGCAAAATCCAGATATTTGACAACAGTAACAGGTTTTGAATGTGCAATGGCCAAAAACAAATTCAGAATCAATGGTAAAACGAAATGACTCTGGGGTGTTTCTAACAGCGCTTGCACATGCATCGTAAGTTGTCATCTCAGCCTTGGTTCTGAATATATGATACACACTGCACTGCGCATGCCTTATCACAGGACACCCGGAACAGCGACTGAAATGGTTCAAGACTGTTAAATATTAACTGTAGTGTTTTCCTCTCTGTGTAAGGTTTACTGCTTTTATAGAAACAAAGGTTTAATTATGGAAACCAAAGACTTTTAATATTTTCCTACAATTATTTTACAGAATTTTAATATCAAACTAGGGTATGGCTTGTACTGTTAGAATATTTGTTCTTAAAAAATGCTTGAGTTGCTAAATTGAGTTTCATTTTTTAAAATGTGGCTGGGCTGAGCATGGTGGCACATGATTTCTGTGAACTCGTGGTCAGCCTGCTCAACACAGAAAGTTCCAGGTCAGTTGGGACTCTGTAGTTAGACCCAGTCTCTAGAATCAATCAATCAATCAATCAAGGAAAGAATGCCCTCGACTACTTCTGCCATTTTATACTACGGATTTGTGGAAAGTGGTATTTTTAGCCCTGACAAAGAAAAAAGAAAATGTTGATCCACTCTGACAAATGCTGAACATGTTCTATGTTCTTCGGTATCAAATATTGAGGTCACACTTAATTCTTTATGTAAAGATCAACAAGCATGCCAATTTTATTAGATTGTAGAGTTGTTTTTCTTTCTTTCTTTCTTAATTTTTTTAATCTTCTCAAATAGTAAAATTATGTGTATACCACATAATTTTTAAAAGAATTTCCTCTTGGATGTCTATCAATAAATGGTTGATTTGTGTGCCTGTATTTTATGTCATATGACCAGGATCATATAAAACATTTCTCAAGCGAGAGGGGGGTCAGGAATAGGAAAAGTTAAGGGGCCCTGTCATAGAGACATCATGCCTAGTGTAGTGTGTGGAACACTCAGCAGGAAGCAGTGGCTTCCGAGAGAAATGAATCAGAAGAAAGTAGCAACACAATGGCTCTGAAGATCAAATTTTCTATAAACTATTACCCATAAAAGTAGTTCAGGACTAAAAGTTGGGAAAGAGTATGCTGCAATCAAAAATTAAAGGTTTAAATAGGACTCTGTCTCCTAACAAAACAGCAAAATGTCCAAGATACAAATGACTAAAAAAGAAGGAATGAAGAACCATTGCAGAAGAGCAATCAGCATTAGTTACAGTAAGAAAAGGGGATGTCACAAATAAAGCAGAATCCACATCATCATTGTGAGCTACAGCCAGAACATCTCCTCTTGTTACAATTGGAATTAAAAATGTCCTTCACAACTTCAAGGCTGTTTTAAGTACTAATTTGTGGCTGGTAGCTCTGTCTTTAGGAAGCTGTGAGAGCTTTTTAAGAGATGGGATGCTCCACCCCAAGTGGCAGTAGGTAGAAGAGGGCCTTTGAGGGTGTATTCTCATCCTTAGTTCTAGTGTCCTCTCTGCCTGATCTGAAGCCATGAGAATAGCTGTAGCCACAGCCTCCACCATCAACCCTGCCCACTATCACTGACTGAGATTATCTAAAAGTTGTGCCATGGAGTAGGGAGAGCATGGTTTGGAGATTATATAAATATAATACTCTTTTATTTTAAAAAAAACTCAAAAAAATTAATAGAAAATAGCTCTGAAAATCAATTAGTGAAGACCAGAAAATGAGGAAAGCAGATAATGTCCATAGAGAAAAAGGCAAAGGATGTCCAGGACTCAAAGACACAGGTGAGGCAGTAACGAGAAGTTGCAGGTTTGTAAGAAGACAAAGTCATGGTATTTATATAGCTTACATCAAATTGTCAAGGTATATAAGCAAAATCTATAGAACTTTAAAGAGAAATACAACACTTCTACAAATTTATAATTATAGTTAGAAATTATAACATAGGTCTCTCAATGATTAATACAGTAGGTAAAGAAAAAGTCAATCATAATATAAATTAACCTGATACTATTAAAACAAATTGATTTTTAAAATTGACAAGTATAGTCAAACAAGAGCAAAAAGACAGACCATGGAATGTGGACCATGGCAGCCCAGTTGTTAAGCCATAGAGCAATTTCAAAAATTAAAAGGCAACAAAAACAGAGTTATTAGTGACAAAAAATAATAAGTAAGTGAAAATTAAGGAGTAGCAGAAGAATCTTGAAAACTGAATTAACTGAACCCAGTTACATAACTGATATGTCAAGAGCAATAAGAACTAAAACTGTAAGCTTATAACTAATTGTGTGAAATTACCATGGAGTCTGTGGAATAGAAGTCAAGCAGTAGACTCTAAGACACTGAGACTCTAAGACACTAAGTCCTACATTCAAATAGTGAAGATATGAAGGATGGGATACTACATGGCTGAAAAACCAGCACTAAGAAAGAAGGAACAGGAGGATTGCAAGTGTGAAAGTCTGTCAAGAAAATAAATGACTAAGTCATTTATTTCGTTCCACAGGATAAACCGTTTATTTTGTTCCATAGGCTAAAACTAAAGAAAAATACATATATAAAAAATGATAAAGATAAAAAAAAAATCAGTGAATCATGGTGGTGGTGGTGGAGGGTGGCTCTGTGGAACTAAGAACTAGTTCTCTGACCACATCTGTAAAACTAATCACAAGACATATGGTTTGAGAGGTAAGGAAGAGAGAGGAAAGTGTCAATATATATTGGAATGAGGTACCTATAACTATATCAGAGTTAGAAAGAAATCATAGATCACGTGATCATACAAGTTATTAAATTGCATGATAGAAACACAAAAATGCCCATCTATATTTGAGAATCAGAATACTTTTTAAAAACCTTTCTCTGAAATAAAATTCTAAACCTTGATGGCTTCACCGGTAAAATTTATAAAACACAGTGGAAAACTACAGCCATTATGAAACAAGACCTTTTCAGAACATAAAATTCATCCCAAGAGTCCACTTTGCATAGAAAACAAACGATGCCGAATACTGGCAAGGATGTGGAGAAATAAGAACAAGCTACTCATTGCTGAGAGGAATGAAAACTAGTATAGCCGTTTTGGAAATCATTGTGGAAGTTTCACAAAAAAATTAAAAATCCCTCCAACACTGGTTTTATTCAAAAGGTAGAGGGTAATGGATCTCTGTAGGTTCAAGGCCAGCTTCACCTACATAGTCTATTTCAGGATAGCCAGAGTTGTAGAGAGAGAGACCCTGTTTCAAAAAAATTTAAAAATACAATTACAATAAAAAAGAAAAGAAAAGAAATAAAAAAAGAAAATGGAAGAAAATGGAGCCAAACTAGACATCTCAGCAAAAGAATGAATACGTAAAGATTGGCATATGTCCATAAAGAAATTTTACTCAGTGATAATTAATTTACAGAATTTTCTGGGGGTGGGACAAGCAAATGGATCTAGAAAGTATTATTTTAAGTGACTAAGACTCAAGAAGACCAAAAACTTTTTGCATCTTCTCCCTCACGTATAGATTCCAAAGCTTAATGTTTATGTATTTGCAAATAAAGAGCTGTCTATCAGGAGCAAACCATTTAGTAAGGCCCTGTTAACCCTGATCCATAATTCATTATGATAGGTACAGGGTTTTATAGGCAAATCATAGGCAGCTACAGCTACTGTCTCTTCATGATGGTAGTGGATGCATTATTCCCCCAAAAGGTGATCCACAGCTCCTATCTCAGTCTTCCAGCTCTTGAATCTTTCTGTGTCCTTTCCCACAATACCTCTGAGCCCCAGAGGAGGCAACATAAATGTCCTCTGTGGAGATAGTTATTGTCTCCGGCTACTTATCCACTGAGGCATACGCTAAAACTATTCCAAACCCATGATAATACCGATGACCCTGGATAGATGCAGTGAGTCTAAATAAACAAATAAAAAGACAAATATGGGGAAGGGACAAGCAGGGTTTTATCTGTGGGAGAGACAAGATTAAAATTTGTTGGAAGTTATAGCTATAAAAATGCACATGTAGAGTGTCAAAAGAACAAAATCTATTTGTTTCAAAATAGAAGGGTATGATAGTGAGTTAGTTAAGCTACGAAGCTAGGTAGACGGCATGTAGGCAAGAGCTCTTGTGGGGATGACAAAGGGAATAGGTGACAAGGAAGTAGACGAGAGGTTGCCAGAAGTGGGGCTGACAAGGGGAAAGAGAATCTTGAGAGACGCAAGGAAAATAGAAACAACAAAAATGAACTTCATTTGCCGTTGCTATAAGAAAACCTAATTTTTGTATTATAATACAAAATAAAATTTTTCAAAAGCCAATATGAAAAGTAAATATATTATATTACACATCAAGGTGACTAGACATCCCCAAAAAATCTAGGAGAAAAGACCTTGACTGTGTTCACCATCAGTGGTAAATCTTTGAGGAGATAGAAACATTTGCCCTGATTTAGCCAGTTCAAATAATATATTTGAATCAAAAACACACATAGTGCCCTATGTAATGAACAATTTTATGACTCTCAATTTCAAAATTAGCACAGTGAATTTGTAAGTATATAAGAAATAGCATATCATGGCCAAATAAGGATTTTTAAGGATATGAAGTATTGGTTTGACATGTGAAAATCTCGGGATTAGAAAGATGTCTCAGAGTTAAGGATGGTTGCTGCTCTTCCAGAAGACCTGAGTTTGACTTTAGCACCCACATCAAGCTGCATACACCTACCTACCTGTACTCTGAAATATCTGATACCCTCTTGTTCTCTCAGTCGACACACACAGAGAGACAATCAAAAATATAAAATAAAAACAAACCTTTAATATTTGAAAACTAACAAAAAAGCCTTTTCACATTAGCACATCATAAATGAAAAACATGTGTCATCTCACTAGATTCATAAAGAGTCTTTACCAAAACTGAACATCAATTTCTACTGAGAAAATTGTCAATCAGCTAGAAATAGAAATTAACTTTCTAAATCAGAAAAAAAAATGCCTTCAATAGAAAACCTACAGTAAGCCTCTAAGCTAGTAGTAAAATTCAGAACAATTCCCCACAAAATCAGTAATAAGGTAAGGATGTAGCTTTATGCCATTTTTACCAGATCTGCCTTGTGAATTTTAAATTTATTTATTAGATTAAAATATAATAACATCATCTACCTCTTTTCTCCCTTTAAGGCCTCTCATATGTCCTTGCTCTCCTTCAAAGCCATGGCCTCTTTTTTCATTAATTACTTACATACAGATAAATATATATTTCTAAATGAACAAGTACAATCTGCTTGTCTGTACATTAGTTGTTTTCATGGGTGATCATCTAGTATTGGATAACCAGTTGGTGTGTTCTTTCTTGTGGAAGACTATTTCTCCCACTGTCAGCACTCCTTAGTTGCCTGTCCTTCTTTGTCTAGCGTTGAGGCCTCCTGAACTCTCCCTTATTAGCAGGCTTATTGATATATTTCTTGTTCATCTCATGTTTAGGTAGTCATATTGGTGAGACTTTATTGGTATGCATGCTGTCATTTCTAGGAGATACAATCTCACAACAAACTTTCTATTCCATTGACTTACACAATGTTTTCATCTCCTCTTCTGAAACAGCCCATGAACCTTAAATGCAGGCATTTTGTTTAAGTTGTGTTTTTTGGAGCTAGGCTTTATAACTACATTTTGATTATCATTTTCTGTAGTCTTTTACAAAGAGGAGTTTTCTTGATAATGGCTAAGGACTATACTTTTCTGTGAATACAAAGAAAAATATTTACAATGTCCTGAAAATTGTGCTGGTTTAGTAAAGTAGTGGTTACCTGTTCTCCTCCAAGACCCATTGACTTCACTAGCCCTGGGTAATTAGCTATAGTAGCAGAAATGATTTCCTTCTTGTTGAGCAGATCTTAAGGACAAATAGAGAACACTTGGTTCCTGCCAAAGTATGCATATCACTACTGCATACTCAGTTTATCTTGACATTTCTGTCATTAATTTAGTTCATAGTGACATAGTTGGGCAGGACAGTTGGTTGTTTCCCTTATTTGGAAGTATCATGACTATGAAAGCTATGAAGGAAGGAAGTTTTCAGATCATTTTCAGTCCAAGGGTATCTGGATCCTATGTCTAAATTTTATTCTGTCTTTACAATGGAACTCACCTTCCAACTCTAGGATCAACCAAGGATAATAGCGATAGCTGGTATGTTTCTGGAGTCTCTTGGACAACCCCATCTAACAGCTGAAAAGAAGGTTTCTTGTGCCTGGTGTTGGGTGTCTTTAATAGATGGTTGTTTGGCTTTGGGGGGGACCATCATCAACCCAGATGGGGAATTTCCATTTACCCACATGTTTCATAGAACAGTTTTAGTTGTATAGTTAATGGTATTATCCAGTAAGATATTTTTAGACATATATACTGTTATACTCTCCTGATACCTCATTTTATATATTATTTCTCTCCCACTCCACTAATGACAGTCCCTACTTTAATCTAAATACCACTTAAAATCTATTATTCCAAACCCTACTCCCTGACAACACCCATTCACACTTTTGTAGTTTCTGAAGTTATCCTAGGTTATGTATTCATAGCTGAAGATTTCAATCTAGCTGCCTCAGTTGAGAGAAAACATGATATTTGGCTCTCTGAGTCTGAGTTACAACATTCACTATGGTCTTTTCTAGTTCTATCCATTTAACTGCAGATTTCATAATTTTATTTGTCTTTGCAACTGAAGAGTATTCCATACTATATGTGAACTGTATCTTCACTATCCATTCATTAGTTGAAGATTATTTAGGATGTTTTCATTTCCTTGCTCTTGTGAATCAAGTGCCAATGAATAAAGCTGAGTATACTCATGTGAAGTAGGAACTTGAGTCTTTTGTGCGTATGCAAAAGAGTGGTGTGCCTGAGTAATACCTTAGATTTGTTTTGAGCTTCCTGGGTTGTCCACACTGATTTCCACAGTGGCTGTATAGGAAAACAATTCTTATCTCAGAAGGAGTCAATGGAAAGAGAATAAAAAATAGGATAAATTAAAACCAGAAAAGAAAAACACCATGTAATTTTATATGGGTAAATAAAACTCGAGACATTTAAAGAAGGTGACATCTTCAAAGAAGAAACTGTCATTTCTCCTCTCTCTCTCTCTCTCTCTGTCTCTCTCTCCATATATATATGTATATATATGTATGTATATGTGTGTGTATATGTGTATATATATATAATATATATATATATATATATATA
>JADRCD010166994.1:2133-16587 GCA_019843815.1 Montemys delectorum
TGTGTGTGTGTGTGTGTGTGTGTGTGTGTGTGTGTGTGTGTGTGTGTGTACGTATTACATGTCCAGAACCAAACCAGTGAAAATCAAATAGCTGTCATCTCACTTTTATGAGCATATCAAGAAGAGATGATTCCAGGCCCTTGCAAGCAAGTATGCAGAGAAACAAAAACCCTGCTGTGCTCCTGAAAGGAGTATAATTGAATATGGCTACTATGAGAAACAATGGGTATTCCTCAAACAACCAAATGGACAAACAACAACAAAACTCCCCTGTTTTTAACTGAAACTATTCTGTTATCCAACCATCCCAAAGAAAATGCCCGCATGGCCACCAAACAGAAGAATTCTCATATATTCTGCAGTGCTATGCCCAGCAGTCAAAAAGCTGGGATAACTAATATGTTTGTCAAATGATGAATAAGTTGTGGTATAAAAGCACAATGGTATTTTTTTAGACTTAAAAGAATATATTGCTATTGTTGGTAACAGCATATATGGGACTCCAGATTTTTGTCTGGAGTCACAACATACCATTTATATCATTGAAAATCAATATAATACAAATTGAAAGTAGGAAAGTAAAAGAAGAGGAGGAGGATGTGCACAGCTTATAACAGTAGCAAAATTTTAGTTATGAAATAGTAACAATTTTATATTTTTGGTTGGGGGCCAACAAAAAATAAGGAACTGTATTAAAGGGTTGCAGCATTAGGAAGGCTGAGAACAAGTGCTCTACATAACACTTAGTAGTCAGATTTTAAAAAGCCAGCAGAAAGGACTTTGGATTTTTTTTACATGTACATTCTTTTTTTTATTGGATATTTTGTTTCTTTACATTTCAAATGTTATGCCCATTCCCTGCTTCCCCTCTGGAAACCCCTTATCCCATCCCCCTCTCCCCCTGCTTCTGTGAGGGTTCTTCCCTACAAACCCACTCACTCTTGCCTTCCCACCCTGGCATTCCCTTACACTGGGGCTCTTGAAGAGGATCTTAGTTCAATTCCCAGCAGCCACATGTGGCCGCTGACAATTACATGTAACCACAGGTCCAGGAGATTTGATGTCCTCTTCTGAGCTCATGGGGTACCTGGTCCTCTCCCTTTACCCCTTTTCTCTCTCACTCTCTCTCTCTCTCTCTCTCTCTCTCTCTCTCTCTCTCTCTCTCTCTCTCTCTCTCACACACACACACACACACACACACACACACATACACACACATACACACACACACACACATACACACTTTGGATATCCCTATTATAAAAGCTATGTATTTGATACATTTAACATTAAACATCTCACAATGTATATAAGATTCTAAACCTAACAGTACCCTATCAATATCCACTTTTTTAATATTTTGGCTAGAATAAATTTAGGAAAATGTTATGACTATTATTTGGCCATCAATAATTATAGTAGTAATAATAGTAATAGTAATAAATAATAAATGATAATAATAATGATGATGAATAATAGCCATCTTCTGTTCTTCAGGGTGATTCAATAAATCAAAAATTAAAAAAGAGTATATATAGTGTCACTGGATGTCACATAAGGAAGTAGAATCGGCTTATTAGCATTTCTCATGTTTTAAAAGTCACACTCATTAATAATGGCCTTGCTAAAAGTTTTAGCATTGAAAGGAACAACTTGGGGCATTTTTAACCTAAGAGTCTCAAAATTCCCACAGTATTCTTTAACAGAGGCTATGATGATGCAGGGCTGTGGCTCCACCAGGCAGGTGGCCATGAAATACTCTCTACAGATACCACCTTGAGAAGCTGCTGGAGCCTCAAGGCAGAGTATAGGGAAGTTGAGAACTGGACTCTCAACCTTTGTGTGAACAGCTTCTGAATCCTGGTGGTGTCAGCTAAGGTCCAGGGAAAACCACTATGCTAGAGACCCCAGCCAGGACTGGAAAATGGCTGTCTAGCCAAAGAACTCCTGGACATCCATGCCAGATTTCTTTGAGCACTTTCAGTTTTCTTTGAGCAGAAAACTTTGACCACAGAGCAGTGGAAATGAGGGGCCCAAACCAAAAGAGCCATTACATTGTAAACCAGAAAGCAGATATGATTACATCTTTAAAATTAAGATTCAAATTTACTTGAGTGGAAACACCACCAGGCAGGTTTGCCAGTGTATCTAAGATTACTTGACGCAGGTGGTGTCAGTGCCTGGATTCAAACTAAATAAAACAAAATCTCTTCCAGGAGGCATTTTAGTTAAACATATTTCGAGTTAAGAATAAGCTTCTTTTAAAATCTTTTGTAAAAATCACATTTGTGTTATACTGTGATTCTACAAAAGGACCTGAAGGAAGAAATCGCCACCTCTTATAGTCACTCCATAAATCTGCTTTCTTCACTGTTCATGGTCATATGGAAGCTTTGTCTCTCAAGGACCACACACATAAGCTTCTTTTGAACTTGACTATTTTTGCCTCATCTTTAGTGTTCTCTAATTAGCCAGACTGCTTTCTTCCTATTTTTCTTGTTAAGCCCTAATTTAAAAAACAAAAACAAAAAAACAAAAACAAAAACAAAAACATTCTGTGCAGCTTGCTGCATTCCTATGTTACATAGAAGCTATCTTCTCACTGGCTCACTTTATCATGTTTCCCCTAATTTCCTTTTCAAGTGAAGAGCTCAAAACCCTTATTTCTCTTTTTTAAATTGGATTCTTTTATTAGATATTTTCTTTATTTACATGTCACATTTCCCAGTTTCCTCTCCAAAAACAAAAACAAAAACAAAAAACAAAAATAAAATAAAAAAAAAAACAAGAAACAACAAGAACAAACCCCTGTTCCCTACTGCCTCCTCCTCTCGCTAACCTACCCTCTCTTGCTTACTGGCCCTGGCATTCCCCTACATTGGGACACAGAACCTTCACAGGGCCAAGGGCCTCTCCTCCTATTGATGACTGACTTGGCCATCCTCTACTGTACACATGCTGTCAGAGCAATCAGTCCCACCATGTGTACTTGGTTGGTATTTTAGTTCCTGGGAGCTCTGAGGGTACAAGTTAGTTCATATTGTTGTTCGTCCTAAGGGGCTGCAAATCCTACAGCTCCTTGGGTCCTTTCTCTAGCTCCTTCATTTGGGGACCCTGTACTCAGTTCACTGGATGACTGTGAGTCTCTACTTCTGTATTAGTCGGCTACTGTCAGAGCCTCTCAGGAGAGAGCTATATCAGGCTGGACTGTCCTTTCTTCAGTCTCTGCTCCATAGTTAGTCTCTGCAACTCCTTCCATGGGTATTTTGTTCCCCCTTTTAAGAAGGAATGAAGTATCCACATTTTGGACTTCCTTCTTCTTGAGTTTCTTGTGGTTTGTGGATTGTACTTTGTGTATTCTGAACTTCTGGGCTCCAGAGAACCAAATAACCCTATTAAAAAATGGGGTACAGAGCTAAACAAAGAATTCTCAACAGAGGGATATCGAATGGCTGAGAAGCACCTTAAGAAATGTTCAACATCCTTAGTCATCAGGGAAATGCAAATCAAAACAACCACTATTGCCCTGCCTGCATATGTTTTATGCAACCTAACAACCTAAGAGAATAGACATCATGAGCCTAAACAGGAAATTCAATGCTGAGCATACCACTCCCATCAGCTCCCTTCCAAGGTACCAGTGTACTGGAGATCTGCATAAAGGGCTTTAGTCAAATTCCTCATGAACTATTTTAGAATGTTGTTATCACTATAACTTAGAAAAAATAGACAATGATATCATATTTTAATTCCCTCTTTCCATATTACTCCAGTTTGTGAAAAGTTGACAAAAAAAAAGCAAGCATGCAATCAAACAAACAAACAAACAAAAAAAACAAACTATAAAATAGCATATAGACTGAAAGTTTATATTCCATTTTAGATCATATATTGATCATGTATTTGTGATTTGGTCACCAGGGTGGACTCCTTCAGAATGGGTTCCCGTCTTGTAGAGAAGGGCTCCTAATATCCTTCATGCTTCTTTATGTCCAGTTATGAGATCTACCAACTATAAACCAGGAAGTGGACCTTCCCACGACATCCAATGAACTGAAGTCTTTTTTTGTTTTCATTCTAGGTTTCTGGATCTGTGAGAATGAAACAGTTCTTGTTCAAGCCACTCTCAGTCTATAGTCAGTTTGTTATTGTAGTCTGACTGACATCTAAGATGAATATCAATTGTCAAATAAGACAATGCTATATAGAACATAGACTTAAACTGATTTCATCTGAGGTTTAAGGAAAAGAAACTATATTTGAGACCTGGACTAGGCACCTCAGAATATAGGTTATGTAATGCTTTGCCCTAATATCAGGAACTAATTTATATATTTCTGAAATGCCTACAATTTTTGTTGTTTTGTTCTTATAGAAGCAGAGACTGAACCAAGTACCTTCATAAAACTAGGTGAATACTGGATACCTAAGCTACATTCAGCAGAACTTACAGTGAGATCAGTCTCGAAGTCCTCAGTTCTGTATTATTTAGATTTTCCTATATATGTAATATATATGTACATATATGCATATATATGTAACATAAACAGTAGCACATACAACTTACAGATTCATTCTTTTTTAAAAATAACATATTATATTTTTATTTTAAAATATATATACAGGATATTTTGTTCACATTTTTACTTTTCTTAACTTCTCCTAGATACTATCCATTAATTATCTAGCAGACTTCATGTTCTCTTTCAAAAACATAAACAAGTGCCAACCCAAAACCCCAAACATCACCCAAATATCATGAAGTACTCCTGAGCACAAGGCCTGCCCTGAAGTGTAGCTAATATATGTAGTATCATTCTATTGAAGGTAAATAATTTCCATCTCCCATCATTCATCAACGGTAAATAGCTTCTTGGATAGGGATGGTACTTTGTTTCCAGTAACCCTTTTCTATGCTAGGATTTTGTCTAGCTTGAACTTGTACAGGTATTAAGCTTGCTGTCATATGTGTATCAGCCTTGATGTGTTGGGAAAGGTTGTTTCCTTGGAGTACTCAATTACCTCTGGTTCTTAGAATCTTTCTTCCTCTTCCACCTAGGTCCCTGAAACTGGAGAGAAGTGCTATCATAAAGATATCTCCCTAGGACTGAGTGTTCCAAAGTCACTTGCATTCTACACATTGTCTACTTCAAAAAAAAAGGCTTCTCTGACGAGGGTTGAATAATGCTCTGATCTATGTCTATAGCAGTATATTCAAAAGAATGTTTATTCCTATATTAAAAATCATAGTAGCAGGCTTTCTCCTATGGCCCATGTCCCATATAGTTTCAGATTGTCTACCTCATTAATATTGTCAAATAAATGTTCCTTTTCATGGATTTTTGCCTTAAATAATATTTTTTCAAAAGGTTTTTGGTTAACCCTATAAAATTTATACCACTATTGCAACTAATAGTGCAGGCCACTATTGTAGCTCACAAGGTTTGCAGCTAATTATTTTTCTCCTCTGGTAGCATATGAAGTACCTTCCAATACTATGAACACTGGTCACTATTGAAGATTCTACTTGGCACCAGCTTGATTTCTTCAATGGAATAAGTATATAGTTTCTTCTGTAATAGGATCTTACCATCAGATTTTGGAGGATTCTCTGTAATGTTTGGGAATTGAAGTGGGTATACTCTTTAGGATCCCTTATTTCACAATGCCTACCCTTATAGTCTTCCTTCTCAGATTAAAAGGCACCCTTTTGCTAAGTTTACAGAATTTTAAAGAATATATTTCGTTATTTAATTTTGACAGTTATTTTTCTCATTAATGAGAGAAAGTCAATGACCATTTATCATTTAAGTTGTAGGTCATACTCTAAAGTCAATGATGAACTAAAAATTATTCACATTGGTATTCCTTGGATTTTGCACTACCAATAGAGAAGGAATATAACATTTTTATCCATTTTCTTTTATTTTTATTTTTTATTGTAATGGCTTTTCCATACCCTTCTGATTTCTGGTTTCTGGTTTCTGCTGACTTCGTCTCATTTCTCCCCTGGAAATAGTATATAAGATGTTGTACTTCTTAAACATACCTGGCATAAGATATAGCTTGTATGTGATCTCGAAATCCTAAACCCTCTTATCTTATCCTATCTTCTAAGGTCTTTACTTTCTGATCTCCTGGTCCTCTCTGTCAGAACTCTCTCACTTAAAAATGACCTGATGGCCCAGGTCAAATACCTATTACTTTTTGTTGTTATTCATGATATTTTGGTCACTGAGTTGGGTATTTGACATCTATATACAATAAGAAACTTGATCTTACCACTACCCAATTGAGAATAATATCTAGAAATAAAAAACAAAAACAAAACAAACAAAACAAACAAAAAATCCCTGCCAGTTAGTTATAAGTCCTCCAAATGTTATTGGCTAAACAGGAATTGGCTCAGAATACCAAATTTATCTTTTTGATTTGTTAGGGATTTTCATGTTGCTTTTCAAAAATTTGGCAAACAAAATTATCATAATATAGCATATACCAGTCTTCTGTCAAAGAAACTGAAACAAGAAATAGGAAATCACTCTCCCAGAGCCATAATGGTCAGGGACAATATTGGAACTGATACTTCATGGAGACTCATATTGGAAAGTAAGACTTATTCCTCAGTATAGCAAACTATTGGCATCAATGTCTTCCCATAGAAGGTCATTGGAAACACCATATCTGAGAGTAACTATATGAAGTCTAGGAAGGCTGATAATTTTTCTTTCAAGAACCAATTGAGGGAGAATTCAGAGGTAGCTCAGCAGCTAAGAGCATATTCCACTCCATGGACACTTGCAAACGTGTGCAGATACACACAAGTACACATACCTAAAAATGAGATATTTCTAGAATAACCAATTGCAAAACCTGGTAGGTGTCCATGTGGATTAGGACAAAACCTATAATCCTATATGTCAAGAACAGCAATTTGATCCCTGTTCCTAAATAGGTTCACTAGAGCAAGTATGCCAATTTGTTAGAATACTGCAAATCAAAGCTTTAGAGACCCAAAGAAGAGACTCAGCATACTAGATTGTGATGTCTGCAGAATTCTGGCACACAGACAAGACACAATTCATTTCAGGAATCATAATTTCTTCTCCATCTAAAGCGATATAAAAGGCTGATGGAAGATGCTCTTGGCAGTGTGTTAATGGATGCTAATTAAAGTCCTGCTTTGGACCAAAGGAAACAGCTGAAGAAAGCAGAACACAATAGAGCCTCACAGATGGCTCCTGGAACAAGCAAGGTGGGCTCGGTGATTAAGACACAACACTGTGGAACTTCAGCAGCTGAAGCAGTTCTGTTTGCCTCATGTAGACACAGTATGAAGGTAATTATTCATATGTAAATTGTGTGATTTTTTTCTCCATTTTTAAAGAAAAATATCCTTATTCATGGTGAATGCAAGCTGTAACAAGCAAATTCAACTAAACATCATCCTGTTGATTTTGTGGTTCCTTACTTCTTTCTCTTCTTCTTTTGTTTGTAATGGCACTCCCCTTTTTAGACATGGCTTCACAAATAAAAAGCACATAACATCTGGAACTTCTTAAAAATCAATTTCTTTTTCTCCTTTATTTTCTGTTCTATAACTAAAAATGGACTTTCCAATTTGCATCGTGCCTTCTTCCCCTCCCTTCCCTTTGTAAAATAAATAAATAAATGCCATCTGGTCTAACAGCTCAGTTGCCCATTATCAGCCTTAGGCAATCCAAAACTGCCAGTTAGTCAAGGCAGAAAATATGGTTTTGAGAAGAAATTCGAACAGAGCCTTTGCAGTAGTGTAGTTTGGCATCCTGCCAAATCACAGACCCGTGCAAATATGGTCCAACGTCCTAGGGACTTGGAAGAAATCCTTGCAATCTGGGCTTTGGTATAATAGCACCTTGACTTTTTCTAACAAAGATGTCTCCAAAATTCAACTGTTTCATAGTTAATGAAACCCACCAATGGCTCAGAAAAGCAGATCAACACTCTGATGGAACTGTGGGGTCTTTGAGGAGACTGGTTTTCCATGTGTTCATATTCTTGGGATCACAGTGGTTCTGGTGCATCACCAGCCATTCATTGTGCTACCCCATACAAGCTACAAACACTCAAGTCAACACTTATTAGTCACTGATAGAAGTGTTACCAGGCAGTGATTACATGACTCATATAGCATGAAAGTTGGTATCTTCAGTTACAGTCATAGCAGGTTCAGAATCTAATGAATTCAGAAAATTCCACTCTTTCAAGAAATTTTCCAGCATCTTCTTTTTGTTACTTTTCTCAATTTCAGACTCCTAAGTGTTTACAATTATACAAAAAAATCTGATAACACTCACATTGTATGAAGATCCAAATTCAGGACCCTATTTTTGCACACATTGAGCCACCTCTCCCACCTGCTTCTTGATCCTAAATATTTACCTTCTGTCTTCTATAACATAGTTCTAGTCATTAAGATTATAAAAGCATAGACATTATTTTTAATGACATTATTGTAGAACATGTTAATATAACAAATTGTTAAGAATGATAGTCTTCTTCAGTGAATTCAGGTACAGAAGTAAACTGTTTGAATAAAGGAAGACATCAAGAAGAAATACATGAAAATCCAGAAGCAGGGCTTCAGAAAAGGAAGATATTTGTGATAAATTGTAATAAAAAGGTAAAAATATGAGTAGTCATGGGAAGTGAGGGAAGGAGTGCAATGATTTTAAATTTGTCATTTTATTATATTTTTAAAATGTTTATGGTGTTTTCATTTTATTTTTAAATATGAATGTATGTGAGGCACATTTGTATTTGGTGCCCATGGAGGCCAGAAGAGGGCATCAGATACCCTAGAACTGTAATTATGGTTGGGAAATTCCATGCACACATTAGGTATTGAACCAGGTTCCTCTGAAAAAGCAGTCAGTGCTCTCAACTGCTCAGTCATTTCTCCAGCCTAGGGTAGGCATTTTTAAATAAGAGGGTGAATGATTGGACAGGAGACTTGTATCTAGGCACTGCTTTCAGTGAATCTTAAATCACCTCACTTGCCTAAAATCATACTCCTGGAGTAGGGAGTGGTGAAAGGTGTTTCTTGATTCTTGTGTGATATGATACTCACTAAATCTTCCAAATTATGATGACTCCTAATATTAAGGAAGGGAGTTAAAATTTTTCTTCATAAAACTATAGGGAATCATTGAAGAATTTTCTAACAGAGCTGACACAGTATTGGATATTTATTTTAAATTATTCATTTGACAAATGTGTGGAAGGAGAATTGTAGTAATGTAGGTGTGAGTCAGAAGCCCATTGGAGATGATATTATAGTAGCTCAAGTGATAAGTCTCTCGATAGGGAATCATTATATTAAAGAAATCATCTCTATATAGCCTAAGCATTAATCAAACATGGGCTAGAAATCAGTCCTTGGGATTGGATAACTTGGTGGCTGTAATTATTATTGCGAGCCACAAAATGAGGGATAGGTTTATATTGTAGATATGAGTTTATATAGCTGAAGGTGTACTTGTTAATTATAGCATATAGTGTATTTTAAATGTTATGAATTCATTGGTTCTAAGTTTGTGATAATTCTTTATTATATGGTGCAATTAGTCCTTTGAAAACAATATACTGTGACATAAAAAAATGGCTCAGTGGTCAAGAGCAGATATTGTTCTTGCAAATTACCCGTTTAGTTCCTAGGATCCACAGCCATGGCTCATTACTACATAGAACTGATCCTCCAAGAGTCTGATGTCTCTGTTCTCCAAGGACAGCTGCACATACAAGCACACACCTACATATAGACACATTAAATTATATATAATGACAAATAAATATATTAAATAAATTAGCTATGCATTCCTTCTGCATTATCTTAGAGATGAACAACCAAAGGTTCAAAGAGAAGAAAGCATGCCCATATTTCATAACTCTTAAGAACAAAATGAAAGCTGCCAACAAACTGAATGCCAAAGTTGCCAATGAATCCAGCGTCTACAAGACAAAATGGAAGCCGGTTGCCTTTTCCTGGCTCTTCTTTTCCACATTCACCACTGTGAATACAAACTGCACAGGTAACTCTTTTATAGATTCTTTTGCATCCCTGAGCACTTTGGGAGGAAGTGGAGAAGATAAGCCAATACAGATGATGATTATTTGACTTCACAACTCAAAATCTCTAAAGGGTCAGATGTAACATCTCCAAATCTAAGAGCCTCTAGTAGGGTTTCTTGTAGGCTGCTACTTTCACTGTTGTCACCTTGGTAATGACTCTTGCTTTTCTCAAAATCAGCCACAAAGAATTAAAGCTTGCAGAATGTTAAATAAATAGTTTATGAACTCTAAGATGTAGGAGCTTAATTTCCCCAGGAGACACCCCAGGTAGAACTCTCAGCTTCTTTAAGGGCCTGTCACGTTTTTCATAAAACAAGTGGAGCGAAATGGCATGGGGTTTTAAAGCACAAGCACCCTTCAATCTCACTGTGATGATTAGTCTTATTTGTCTGCTTGCCTGGATTTGAACTCAAGTAAGAGATAAGGTGCTAGACACATGGGAAATTTTCTTGATCAGGTTGTTTGAGATAGGAACAAGCAACACAAATATGGGCAACAGTTCCCAGGGGCAGATATATGAAAGTGTGCCCTAGGTAACAGTTTTGATTTCTGTCTCACTGCATTTGCTAGTGACTTTATCTACCTGGTTTTGGTTCTATCTACACTGATGTTGTCATTGTTGATGCTGTTGCCATTTTGACTACATTCCTTTAGTAATAGCAGAACCCAGTTTCTTCGGACTTACTATGTGAGCTCAAGACCAATGACACACGAGATATCTTTTAGGCCTTCAGTACCACTTTAGGATTTCCCACTCTGGCCATGAACTTCCACCTCCACCTGTGATTAAGGCCATTCTATCTCCTTGTGCATCAGCACAGGAGACAATCTATTGTTCTTCGTGTTCCACTATACTAGTATTACACCAAGATCCATTGTCTATGAGTTGGGCTTCTTCATCAGACACTTCTTAGATATGCAGAACTTTTTAATGTTCTTTCTTATCTACCTTACTTAGTTAGTTGCTGTGGCCGAGATTGTCACCATCCAAAGAAGCCTTGGTGTTTTGTGAAATTCTCTGAGAATTTTCTTTCCTCCCAGGAACTTAAAATATGAAATGTGTAAGATTTAGAACTGGACAGTCAGAGATTCAGATTTTGGCACAGGTTTGTAACAGAACATTGAATGAAATTTCCATAAAATTCTAAGTCACTCTGATCCCCAGTTACTACCTCATAAAGTTGAGTTAAACACAAGATGGGAAGCTTTAAGTATCATGTAAATATTAATCTCAAGTGCTCTGCTCTCACTGTAGGTCAAATATGCAACAGGCAATCCTAGACTATGCCACATAGTACCAACTGGTCTCTCCAATGACAACCTTTTCTCTATAGTATCTTCCACCTGCAGCTTGCTAAGTGTTTCAACAATTATTAAGCCAAAATAGACTATATTCATGATGGTAGTGTCTTAGGGTGGGGCCTATGCTACTTCCCAATGTAGCCCTGTCAGCCTGTGTAAGCATGTTGTATATTTCTCACATCATCTTATAACTGTCTAATAACGCATATTATAGAGTATATCACCTCATTTAAAAAAGGAACAACAATAAAATACCAGTTCCCAGAACAAAGCTCCTTCCCAATGTTCCTAAGAGTCCTCATAAGTTTCACTATGATGGAGACACATACACAAATTGTTCCCTGTTTTTTTTTTTAATTTATTTTTTTTAAATTAGGTATTTTCTTTATTTGCATGTAAATTTCTCCTTTCCCAGTTTCCCCTCCAAAAAACAAACAAACAAACAAACAAAAACAACAAGAACAAACTCCTGTTGCCTCCCTCATCCCCTAGCCTGCCACTCCACCCTCTCCCACTTATTGGCCCTGGCATTCCCCTACACTGGGGCAGAGACTGAAGGAAGGACAAGCCAGCCTAAATATAGCTATCTCCTGAGAGGCTCTGACAATGCCTGACTAATACAGATGTAGAGGCTCACAGCCATCCATTGAACTGGGTACACAGTCCCCAATGAAGGAGTTAGAGAAAGGTTCTGTGGAGCTGGAGGCTTTGCAGCCCCTTAGGACGAACAACAATATGAACTAACTAGTACCCTCAGAACTCCCAGGGACCCAACTGCCAACCAAGGACTATACATGGTGGGACTGATTGTTTTGGCAGCATGTGTATAGTAGAGGATTGCAAAGCTGTTCTTCAATAGGAAGAGAGGTTGTAGGCCCTGTGAAGATCCCCTGGTTTTTAAATGTCATAATCCTCCAAATCCTAGTGTAGCGTTTTCCTTTAAGAGGAAGGCAGATCCCAGTTGAGTGGTGGCATCATTCAATCTTTAGGTGTCCTTTCCCTTGCCCCAATTGAATCCCATTCTTTACCACTTAAAAATCACCTAAGCATGGAGCACATGTATTACTAACTCACTATTTGACTACTTATTTCTTATTCTTCATGTTATATTCACACAATGGGGCTTTGTCTGCCTGTTCCTGATGCTATTAAGAAGAAAGACACATGAGTCAGTCATTCCAAGACTCATTCCTGACTTAACCTTGTAAAGATTATTTGGATTTATGTAATTTTCTTAATTTAGTCATTTTCTCAAAGTGAATCAATTCTAAAAGTACTTAATTTCTAACAGTATGCAACATGTGATGATTTCCCCATGAATTATATTGCTATAATTTCTACTAGTCTCCCTACTCATGAGAATGAGAATCACTGAGAAATAAATCACTATATATACTAGCATATTGCTTGTTTAAAATCAATACAGAATGAATGAAACTTTCTCAGGTTGTAATGAAAATTAACAATAATAAGTTACTGGAGATATTGCTTAGTGGCAGAGTGCTTGACTACCATGTGCTAGACTCTGAATTTAATCCATAACACTATAGATTGAGAATAATAATAATCATAATTAATAAATAATAGACATATATTTATCACTACAGTCAGCAACAATTCTACTTGTGCTGAGTGTCAGAATGCTCAAAAGCCTCAGAGAGAACAGGTGAAGATAGAAAGGATGGGTCTCTGGGGTCTTGCTAGGGCAGGACCAGCCGGGGGACATAGACCTCAGGAAGTGCAGGGGAGTCACAGGACTGCAGAGACAGGAGTCTCTCAGCTTCCGAGGGACAGAGCTGACTCAGCGATCACCTCTGCCCCCTCCCTGCGAGAAGAAGGCCTGCATCCTGAGCAGGCTTTAGCCCCAGGAATCAGCCGGGACGCATACGCCTCAGGAAGTGCAGGGGAGCCACAGGACTGCAGGGACTGGAGTCTCACAGCTTCTGAGGGACAGTGCTGGATCAGTGAACACCTCTACCCCCTGCCTGCTAGGGGAGGACTTCCCCCCAAGGCCGGCTTCAGCACAGGGCTTCCCTCCAGGAAGGGAAAAAGGTCAAGTAACATATAAAGGCAGGCCTATCAGAATTACACCAGACTTCTCACCAGAGACTATGAAAGCTAGAAGATCCTGGGCAGATGTCATGCAGACCCTAAGAGAACACAAATGCCAGCCTAGACTACTATACCCAGCAAAACTCTCAATCACCATAGATGGAGAAACCAAAGTATTCCATGACAAAACCAAATTCACACAATATGTTTCCACAAATCCAGCCCTTCAAAGGGTATTAAATAGAAAACCCCAACACAAAGAGGGGAACTACATCCCTGAAAAAGCAAAAATGTAATCTTCCAACAAAACTAAAAGAAGATAGATGCATGAATGGAATGCCAGCTGTAACTACAAAAGTAACAGGAAGCAACAATTACTTTTCCTTAATATCTATCAACATCAATGGACTCAACTCACCAATAAAAAGACATAGACTATCAGATTGGGTACGTAAACAGGACCCAACATTTTGTTGCATACAGGAAACCCACCTCAGTGACAAAGACAGACACTACCTCAGAATAAAAGGCTGGAAAACAATTCTCCAAGCCAATGGTCCCAATAAAAAAGCTGGAGTAGCCATTCTAATATCGAATAAAATCGACTTTCACCCTAAAGTGATCAAAAAAGATAAGGAGGGACACTTTATATTCATCAAAGGTATGATCTACCAAGATGAACTCTCAATTCTGAACCTCTATGCTCCAAATGCAAGGGCATCTACATTCATAAAAGAAACTTTACTAAAGCTCAAAGCACACATTACAACGCACACAATAGTAGTGGGTGATTTCAACACCCCACTCTCTGCAATGGACAGATCATGGAAACAGAAATTAAACAAGGACACAGTGAGACTAACGGAAGTTATGAAACAGATGGATCTAACAGATATCTATAGAACTTTTTATCCTAAAACAAAAGGATATACCTTCTTCTCAGCACCTCATGGTACCTTCTCCAAAATTGACCATATAATTGGTCACAAA
>JADRCD010166995.1:0-10064 GCA_019843815.1 Montemys delectorum
GGAAACTCTAACTTGGTGGACGGACCTTTACCTCTCCTGAAGGTGCACACTGATTCAGCTAAGACCAAACCTAGTGCGCATGTCTGTGCGCTCCTGACACCTAGGTGACAGAGTGAAGAAGTCATACCCATCCATGGCCCCACTCTGCAGCAGAAATGCTGAACTGGGATTGCCCAAGTTAGCAGTGCCCTTCCATGGCTACACGGGCCAGCCTGAGGGACTTAGCCACCCAGGAAACCTAACCAGAGACACCCGAAGATAGCCATAGGCGTGCTCAGAATGTTGGCATAAGGTCAGGGCCTGTGTTTGAACCTTGAACCAAGCTGAAAGTACAGATAAAGTTAGGTCCTGGCTTTTGCTGGATGCCACCAACCAGGGAAAGGTATAAGGTTGCCCCATAAGAGGTTACAGCAGGCCCAGAGGGTTGGAGAGGGCTTGCAGGCTCACCAAAGGCAAGATAAATAGGTGGCCTCTCTGTTGACAGGAACAGGGTGGGACAGGTACCCAGGCTACGGATTCTGTCTGCCCTCCAGCTCAGGGGTTCCCAGCCACCAAGTCATCGAATGATTCAGTCAAAGACAGAAATGTGATTTGGGTCAAGTTTTCGTCTAGTCACACCTAAGGAAAAGCTGGAGACCGGACCAGTCAGGCAGAAGCCAAATTATCATATCATCAGATCCAGAATGGCCTCATTTCTAAGTCGTGCAGTTCTGTTGCCTTAGAGCACCTCCCACCACTCATAAATTTTGTGCAGGGACAGTTCCTCACCTTCAGCCAGCTAGATAACCTAGTCTGGGACTTTCCTGTTCCTGCTCAGTGAGCTCCTACTCAGTCATCAAAACCCCAGGCCAAACTGGACAAACGGAAGCAGCTCCCCCCCTCCCCACACCCTATGCCATTACCAAGTTGCAGATTTGTAGGCCTCTCCTGCTTCTCTAGGCTTCAGCATAACAATAGGGATTTGGGCTTGTTTAGGGCCATATTCCCAATGCTGAATAAATGATAGTTAACCAAATAGCCTAGCAACTCAAGGGCAGTCCATGCAGAAGGACTGTAAGCCTGGTTGTATTTCCTCATTCCTCTCCTGTAACCCCTGCTCAGGTGGCTGGGCACTCCTGTTTGTCAAGGAGAGTCCAGATTTTGATGACCAGTCACAGCCAGGTTGGAACTTAGTCCTCCGTCAATAGTAAGGACTCCTGGCTCTATGAGATGCAGGTCTCTCGGGCCCTCCCCAGCTACCAGACTTCCCTCAGTCTCCCATGCCGACTGGATTAAAGGCCTTCCAGGTGGAAGGAAATCCCTTTCCCTTTGGGAACACCAGGATCAAGGAACTGGGTGCTAGTAGCTCCTGGCTACCCTAGGCCCTGTGGCCCTGCCCTAAGGAAGGAACATGGATGCAGTGAACCCTCAGACAGTGGATGTCCCCAGCTCCCTTCTGCAGGCACAGGGCCAGATAGCTCTCTCCCCAGCTCCTCTGTCACTAACTCTATTGCTTTTTCCTTCTTCTTTTATCTTTAAGTCTTATTTTTATTTATGTATATGTATGAATGTGTGTCTGTGTGTAGATATGTGCACATAAGTAGAGGTGCCTATAGAGGCCAAAGTATTAGATCCCCTGGAGCTGGAGTTACAGGCCTCATGCAGATGCTAGGAGCACTGTTCTCTAAAAAGAGCAGTGCACATACTCCTTAACTGCTCAGCCACCTCTCCAACCCCCACATCTTTCTTTCTCTCTCTCTTCCTTCCTTTCTTCCTTCTTTCCTTCCTTTCTTTCTTTTGAAATAGTCTGATGTATCTCAGTCTGGCCTCGAACTCACTGTGGATTTATAGTCTTCTGGCTGTCTCTATCTCCCAAGCGCTGAGAATACAGATGTGTATCACCAAGCCTGGTGGTGCTAACAATCAAACCTAGGGTCTTGCGCATGTTAGGCAAGCATTCTGTTGGCTGAGCCTCAGCCTCGTAGTGCTAGGATGACAGCCAGGCCCTGGACACCTACTGCATGAAGCTGATAGCTTTGTCTTTTAAGAGGATAACGGCAGGGCTGGCTGGGTGTGGTGGCACATACCTTTGATTTCAGCACTCCTGGAGGCAGAGGCAGAGGCAGAGACAGGCAGATCTCTGAGTTTGAAGCCAGCCTGTTCTACAGAATGAGTTCTAGGACAATCGGGCTATAGAGACCCTGTCTCAAAAAATAGAAAGAGAGAGAGAGACAGAGAGAGAGAGACAGAGAGAGAGAGAGAGAGAGAGGACAATGATGACAGAGGCATGGTTTCTCCCAGCTCACAACTGTGGAGGGCTTCCCATTCTAGACTATTCCACTCATAACCTCGTTTGGTCCCTTCACAAATCTTCAAAGGATATTCTTTTTCCTTTCTCCCCGACGAGAAGAAATTCGAGCCACAGTGACTTACTCAAGGTCATCAGCACAGAGGAGATTTGAACCTGTTCCGTTCACCACATTTTCCTCTAAAGTCCAACAATGCTTCACAATCTTCTCTGGGAGCCTTTGCCCAGGGAGGAGGCACACAAGGTAGTGCCTGGGGCAGTGGTGATAAAATTAAAATTGTAAACAGTGCAAGAAGGGGACAGGCACATATCAGCTCTACAAGGTGAGGGCAGGTACTCACATGCAGCAATTGATTCTCAGCCCCACTAAGCCTTCTCTGACTTAGTTGTTTTTGCTAAGCCCCCTCCCATCTCTTCTGACTTCCAGGTGACCACACACACACACAGCCTTGTCCTCCCTACGAAGCTGCCAGCCAGTTCTACCTGAACCTCTTGCCCAAGACTGCAATCAGAAAGGATGAGGGACAGAGGAAGGACACTGGAGAGATTGATGGACAGAAGAGATGAGAGGCCATAGAGTGGACCCTACAGAAGAGTTTGGGCTCTAGATGGTTCAGGGATTAAGAGCCTAGGCCACTAGGCAGAAAATCCTGTGTTCCAGTTCTAGTTTGGGGTTGAGCTTGGTTGGCATGATTCCCTCGGGGAAGAGAGAGGGGCCTGCAGAGATGGCTCAGTGGTTAAGAGTACTGGCTTGCTCTTCCAAAGGACCACAGTTCAATTCCTAGTACCGATATAATGGCTCACAACTCTTTGTAACTCCGGTTCCAAGGAATCTGACACCTCTGGCCACCACAGGTACCAACCACACCACTTACGCACAATTAAAATTGATTAATATTTTAATTCTAAAATATTCTTTTTAAAAACAACAACAACACATATAGCCCTTATTCCCAGTCTCTAGTACAACTATGCCTCAGTTTCCCTGCTGACTACAAAGGGATTTTGTGAGAATCAAATGACCTCACAGCTGGGCAGCAGGGTCCCGGCCTTCACTCAGTGCCTCTCAGTTCAAGTGTTGTGGGTGTTTCTCAGGCTGTGAGGACCATCCTGGGCTAGCAGCCCCTGTGAGAGGCAACCAGCACGAGGGGGAAATCCTCAGCACACACATTCTTTCCCTTTTCCTCAAGGGTGGTGTTTCCCTCAGACAAAAGCCAGCTTCCTGCCTTTGGCCTGTTAGTCAGAGGAACCGCATGGTACTGGAGCCTGTTAACAGAGGCCAGCAGGGAGTTGGAATCCACAGCAGGAGAAGGCCCGAGCGAACAAAGACCAGAAGGATCCCACCCAATTCCTCCTGACAGGGTCGCTCTTTCTGGGTAGCGACCTGAAAGGTACCTCCCACTGGAACTATCTAGGATGGCCTGCTAGAGGCCATCTGCCTTTTTCTCTGGGGTTCACTACCACCCTGCTATGGAAGCTTGTTCCTCCAGCCGGCTTGTCCTAGCCTCAAGCCTCCATCCTCCCCTCTTCTTCCTGGACACGTGGTTTTATTTTTAACCTGAGTTTACAGGCAGGATCTGGAAAAGCCAGTTTGTGGCAGCTTCTAGTCTTCCTGCTTCCCTCCCCCACCTGGAGAGAAAGTGGCTGGACCGGGCTCGGTGAGGCAGGAGGGCCTGGCCAGCAGGTGCGGGTAAAGGGCAGCCTGCTTGGCTTTGCCAGATAGAGGACTGAACAAACACTCCTGCCCAGTTCTTCTCTGACATGCACGCACGCTCCGGCTCGCCCAGGGGTGGGGTGGAATCAGCCGAATCTTCTGGGCTTTTCTGATGTAACCTCCCCAGCAAAGGTTGATTGGCGCAGGGCCTCCGTGTATCACAGAAAGTCTCTGGGCAGAGTGGCCCAATGCCCTGGTATTTCAGGCCAGCCTCTGGCACTAGAGACAGGGCAGGCAAGGTCAGGCTACCCAAGAGGCTGAGGACACACAGATGTACGGTACAGGCAGAGAAGAGGTATCAGAGCATTTTGATTTCCTTTGTTTTTTTGTTTTTTGTTTTTTTTAAATTGGGTGTTTATTTTTTGTTTTGTTTTGTTTTGTTTTTCGAGACAGGGTTTCTCTGTATAGCCCTGGCTGTCCTGGAACTCACTGTGTAGACCAGGCTGGCCTCGAACTCAGAAATCTGCCTGCCTCTGCCTCCCAAGTGCTGGGATTAAAGGTGTGCACCACCACCGCCCGGCTAGGTGTTTATTTTTGATTATGTGTATGGTGTATATGCCTGTGTCTGGGAGGTGTCCACATGAGTGCAGGTGACCTCAGAGGGCCAGAGGCGTGGGTTCCCTTGGAGCTGGAGTTATAGGCAGTTGTGAGCCACCCGGTATGAATGCTGGGAACTGAACCAGGGTCCTCTGGAACAGCAGCAATGTCTCTTACCCTCTAAACCAGCTCTCTCCAGCCCCTCCCCACCCCCATTTTTTTCCTTTTTGGTAGGGAAACGCTTGGTACTTCAAAAATAGTGAGGAGGCAGCCTTTTCCATCCCCGAGAGGTCAGCGCCTGGCAGGTCATCTCCATGGTATTTACTTTAAGGTTTAGGCATTTCTGCTTTGAATTTGCCCCTGAAAGGAAGTGCATCAAGACCTTTGTGCTATCAGGATGCCGAGAATCTTAATCCATCTTGGGAAAGTCAAGGCTAAGAATGGAGGTGAGGACTAGAAGCATCAAGGAGAAAGAAGCGAAGCATGTGGTCTGCCTTTGTCCCCCGGACGTGGAGCCTCTGGGAGGAGGATCTGCACTGGCAAGGAAAGCTCAGACAGAGACAGAGACAGAGAGAGGGGATCAGCTGGTCAGCTGGTTGGGGCGTGCCTAACATGAACGAGGCACACTGGGTTCCAGCCCTGGCCCCACATAAACCATGTAAGTTAGGGCATCTTTATAATCCCAGTAATCAGGAAAAGATTAGAAGTTCAAATTCAGCACCTACATAGCAAGTTTAAGGTCAGCCCTATAGATCAGCTAGAGATCCCATATAAAGTATATACATACAAACTTACATAAAATCTTTTTAAAAAAGAAAATGGTCACCAGGCAGTGGTGGCGCACGCCTTTAATCCCAGCACTTGGGAGGCAGAGACAGGCGGATTTCTGAGTTCGAGGCCAGCCTGGTCTACCGAGTGAGTTCCAGGACAGCCAGGGCTACGCAGAGAAACCCTATCTCAGAAAAAAGAAAAAAGAAAAGAAAAGAAAAAACAAAAACAGAAAAAGACAGCTAGGCCAGGCATAGTGGGGCATGTCTATAGTTCTAACAGCCTGGAGGCTGGGCAGGAGGATAGTGAGTCTGAGGACAGCCTGGGCTATATAGAGGCCAACCTGGGCTATATAGTAAGACTGTCTCCAAGATATAAATATAAAATACAAAATATAACCTAAGACTTTCATAAGTAAAAGATGGGTGAGCCACGGTTTAGTGTCCAGCAATTGTCTACCATAAGAAGTCAGCAAAAGTTCAAACTGTCCCTTTGGATGTGGGTTCTTGTGTGACCACAAAACCCAGAACCCTGAATCCAGTTCTTCCTGAAGTCACAGTGTTCCCAAACTGCTCCTTGCTTGAGAAACCATGTAGCTTAGAACAAGTCAAGTGGGCTTGGCCTCTGGGACCACTTAGGGAGGAAATCTTCTCCTGGGTGCACAGGGCGGCGTTCTCCCTCCCTTTCCTCTTCCAGGTCACATATGGAACCTGGCAGTCCCCCGAAAGCAGTGTTGGACAAGACAGGGCATGGATGGTACTATGATCCAGCAAGTGAGAAAAGCCCTTCCTCACCCTTTCTTCCTCCCTGTGGCTCTAACATCTGATTATTGATTTTCTCTGAAATTACCCTTTTGTTTGTTTTGAGACAAAGTCTCATTATATAGCCCTGGCTGGAACTCACAGTGTAGATCAGGCTTCCTCCTGAGTTCTGAGACTAAAGGCATGCACTGCTATACCATCTTTGTATTAACTAACTTCCCTCCTTCTTTCCTTCCTTTCTTTTTCTTTTTCTTTTCCTTTTTGTTTTCAGACAGGGTCTTTCTCTTCTTTTTTTTTAAAAAAAAAAAGATTTATTTTATGTATATGAGTACACTGTAGCTGTACAGATGGTTGTGAGCCTTCATGTGGTTGGGAATTGAATTTTAGGACCTCTGCTCGCTCCAGTCAACCCTGCTTGCTCCAGTTGGCACCACTTGCTCAAGCCCAAAGATTTATTTATGATTATAAATAAGTACCCTGTAGCTGTCTTCAGACCAGAAGAGGGCGTCAGATCTCATTACAGGTGGTTGTGAGCCACCATGTGGTTGCTGGGATTTGAACTCAGGACCTTCGGGAGAGCAGTCAGTGTTCTTACCTGCTGAGCCATCTCGCCAGCCCAAGACAGGGTCTTTCTATGTGATTTAGACTACCCTGGAACTAAGTATGTAGATCAAGGTAGTCTCAAAAAAAAAAAAAAAAAAACCCACCTGCCTCTACCACCAGAATCCTAGGATTAAAAGTGTGCATCCTCACATCAGCTTCTCTTTGTTGGTTTTTATTTTATATACATGAGTACTTTGCCTGCATGTAAGTATGTGTACCACATGCATGCAGTGCCTGAAGAAGCCAGAAGAGGGCATTAAAACCCCTGGACTTGGAGTTACAGACCATTGTGAGCCGCCATACTCGGTGCTTGGAGCCCAAACCCTGTTCTCTTGCTTGAGCAGCAAGTGCTCTAAACCACTGAGTCATCTCTCCAACCTTACCCTCCATTCCTGACCTCCCAAGCCCTACCCTACACACACACACACACACACACACACACACACACACACACACAACAAGCCAACAAACGAAAAGTCATGGCTAATCATCACTGCTAGCCACAGATCCTTCCTAGACTGGTAATGAGCACCAACTTTACTTTTTTCTCCCACACTGTTGGAAGGAGGCAATCTCAGTCCCAAAGGAAGACACTAAGGACAGGAAGAGATCTGCAGCTTGCTCAGAGCAGAGAGCAGAGCCAGGATTTGAACTTAGACAATCTACCAACAGTTATTTGTTGGAAGCAAGATGGGCCCCTTGATGAGTGTTAGAGGAACAAGAGTGAGGGAGGGGATTAGGGCAGACACTACTGTCTGGGCTGTGCACACTCTCACTGTCTGCTCAGAGGGCCACCTCTGCCATCTTAAGGGACCCCAGACCTGTTCCAGACCACCAACCACAGCATGGAAGGAGAAAGCCTGGGAAGAGGCTTCAGCAGCAGGTGGGACAGGAGTTGAAGGGACTTGGAAGCCACAGGTCCTGACTAAGCTGGTTTCCAGTAACAAGGGCTTTTACCATACAGAACAAAGAAGGAAATGGTGGAGATGGCCTGCACAATCCACTTGCCCTGGATTGCTAGAGGCCGAAGCTGTAAATAGACAGAAATGTGCTCACCTCTACTTCTGCCTGCACAGGATGGGTGGAATCTGAGGGCAGGCGGGAGTCACAAGACCAGGGGCTGGTTCCCGAGGCCTACCAGGAGTGGTTGGTACTGGCTTCCTGCCCTAGGGCAGCTTTGTCTCTCCCAGGCCTCTTTCCCAGACACTGTCTGGAGGCCCAGCTGGGCAGGAGAGGCTTGGACCAAAGCAACTGCAGGGGGCCTGGTGAAGAGGGAGACTATCACCCCCCGGGGCTGCTTCTTTGACTCCCTAGTGACCCCCTTCCTCTTGTAACTTGGGAGATGCTCCCAGCCACTGCCCTTTGTCACCCGGCGGCAACAATATTTCCAGAACTCCTCCACAACCCCACCAGGAGTGAGCCTGTTGGCAACTCCCCAAGGAGTGGTCAGCTGCCATCAGCTCTGATCCAAGACCCCTTAGTGCTCCAAGCTTAGACTCCAGGAAGACAAGAGGTTAGGGGTAGGGGAGCTTGTGGGAGGTGGTCACATGACAGTCTGGGCTAAGGCCCAGGGGCATTGAGTTAATTCCTTCAGGTCCACATGGCCGGCATTCCACATCCGCCTCTCCCAGGGCGCTGGCCATCAGCATTTCAGGCACCACCAGCCACCCAAACCTGACCTCAGGCTGTGGCCAGGCTTCCTGGGGCTGCTAGAGCTACAGGTGGTCCAGAGCCTGGGCCCTGGCATGGGACTTCAAGTGCTCTGATTCTCCTCACAACCAAAACACCTGGCTTCCTGAAAGGCTGGTGAGCTAGACTGGGGAGCTAGGCTAGGGAGCTAGGCTGGGGAGCAGAACCAGGGGGAGGGTGTCAGAAAGGAGTGAGGGTAGGCCTTGGGAAGTAGGGAGAGGCACTGACAGGACCTACTAGGGATGTTTTCTCTGTGGAGAATACTACCTCAAAGATGAGTCGCCATAATGGAGAAATGACTTATGACAGCGTTATTCCACCAGGGGTCTGAAGGTTACATTAGATTCTTTCTTGCCCGGTTTTCCTTTTGTTGTTCTTGACACAAGCTGTCATGTAGCCCAGACTGGCTTTGGACTTTCCAAGGAGCTGAGGCCGACCCTGAATTCCTGATCCTCCTGCCTCTCCAGTACTTAGAATTCAAGCATACACTACCACTCCTAGCTTGTCCTGGTGTATATTTTTATTTATTATTCTTTTGTTTATAGTATGTGTTTCTTGACTACCAATCTCCTCTAGTTCCTCATATAAGAATCTTCATAGTAATAATGACAGTAAACACCAAGGCAGAGAGACTCAGTTCACAAGCTAATAATCCTAGTTAATAAAATGTCATACTTTTTTTTTTTTTTTTTGGTTTTTTCGAGACAGGGTTTCTCTGTGTAGCCTTGGCTGTCCTGGAACTCACTCTGTAGACCAGGCTGGCCTCGAACTCAGAAATCCATCTGCCTCTGCCTCCCAAGTGCTGGGATTAAAGGCATGTGCCACCACCGCCCGGCAATGTCATACATTATTTTTGCTTATTTATCTACATGTTTATTTATTGGTGCTGAGGATAGACTCCAAGGCTCATGATTGCTAGGCAAGCTCTCTACCCCTAACCTTTCCTCTTCCCTGTCCTCTTTCTTGCCTCTTTCCTTTCAGCCAAGCTCCTCAGGTGGTCCCCTGGGTAGTGTGCGCGCGAGTGCATGTGTGTGTGTGTGTGTGTGTGTTTGGAGGGGGAGTTGTAGTGGTTGGTGAGAAAGGCTCTGGAACATTGCAGGGGAAACCTGGCCTGCTCCATGACCTGTCCCTGGCCATCCCTTCCAAAGAACATGCAAGCTACCATATGGAGGCTAGCTTAAAGAGCTGGACCATACAATATGCACGTGACATGTAAGTGCACTGGATGTGAGCCAAAGACAGACACATACATACATACATACATACATACATGTACATATACACACATATGCATATACATGCACCCATACATACATTCAGGCACATTCACCCTTTGTCCAGAGCTTCATAAGGAATATAAGCTAATCTTCGCTGTGGGGATGGGGACTCCCTAGATTCAGGTAGAGAGTCTCTGTGACCCAAGTTCAGGTCTTTATCCTGTACTGTTCTCCTTGTCTCTGGTATACGCTAAGCCCCAGGAGAGCTGTAGTATAGATCTCAGCTCTTTTGAGCACCTAGTACTGATGAAAGAACTCACACAGTACTGTACCTTGATGCCTTCTATGGAGAGCTGAAGATGTGGAACAAAAGGAGAATGGCCTACTTTGTTCTGAGTAGCTTTTCATGCTCTGTAATTCTCTCTCTCTCTCTCTCTCTCTCTCTCTCTCTCTGTGTGTGTGTGTGTGTGTGTGTGTGTGTGTGTGTG
>JADRCD010167004.1:0-37628 GCA_019843815.1 Montemys delectorum
TTTTGTTTTCGAGACAGGGTTTCTCTGTATAGCTCTGGCTGTCCTGGAACTCACTCTGTAGTCCAGGCTGGCCTCCAACTCAGAAATCCACCTGCCTCTGCCTCCCAAGTGCTGGGATTAAAGGTGTGTGCCACCACCGCCCGGCTAACATTAACATTCTTTATTTTCCTGATTTTTTTATTTATAACAAACAGAGGGGAATATCTTCATTCGGCTGCTTCTGTACCAGGTGTTCTAGTACCTGTAATTTTTCTTTTGTCACAGGCTATTTTTCCACTCACACAGGTTTGCCAGTTTACCATTAATGGTAAAGCAGTTGCTTATGGACAACCTGGACAGTTTTTTCCTATGTTCACTCCCTGTGCTCTGCCTCTTGACATACGGTTGACTTTATTTAATTCTGTTTACAATAAACAGAAAGCTCTCAGATGAAGGCTTTGCTAGGTTCGAGCCACACCACACCTAGAAACAGATTTTTCCAGTAGATGACACAATCTCAGGGTTCACAATGTGATCAGATATCCTGCAACAGCCAGTGGCTTCACTGATCTCGGGTTTAGTGAGGTGGAACATAATATCTTTGGAAACACGAGCTACTCACCTCATGGCACATAAGAGGCAGGGAGAATTAGAGACAACTGAGGACGGGGTAACCTTCAGAGTCCAGCATTCAACACTATAAAATGGAAATTTCAAGGGGAAACTTCAAGGGCAGGCTCCTAGGAGCCTATATCCTCTTGGCATTTCTGTCACTTCTCAGAACAGCATCATCACCTGACACTAAGGCTTTACCATGTAAGCCTATGGGGGGAGATCATACTGAAATCTAACATTCAACCCCTATTCCCCAAAGGCTCACGGATATTTCATAATACAAGCTGCATTTAGTTCTATTTCCAGAGTCCCCCAAATCCTAACATTTCCATTGTTCAAGGAGCTAGAAAGATTGCTCAGCTGTTAAAACCGCTGGCTACTCTTTGATTCCCAGCACCTACACAGTTGGCTCACAATTTTTTTTTTTTTTTTTTTTTTTTTTGTATTTTCAAGACAGGGTTTCTCTGTGTAGCCCTGGCTGTCCTAGAACTCACTCTGTAGACCAGGCTGGCCTGGAACTCAGAAATCCACCTGCCTCTGCCTCCCAAGTGCTGGGATTAAAGGTGTGCGCCACCACCGCCAGGCACAATCATCTTTACCTCCAATTCCAAGGGATCGGATGCCCTCTTCTGGCCTCCATGGGTACCAGGCACACAGTTGGTACAGATATACATGCAGGCAAAACACCCAACATTGTTCAAAAGTCCATATCAAAAGTGAAGCCTTAGCTGCGAGGCCTTGAAAAAAACCCTATGCTTCCATTATAAGTGGCAGAGAATAAACATTATCATTCAAAAAGGAGGAAAAGGAAAACTGGATTGAAACGCAGCAGGCTATACACTAGGTTTCCTGTAGCTTTCTGTCCAGCAACATGAGTAAGAGTTCCCCAGGGCTTGGGCACCCCTAACCCTATGATCTTGCCCTTTGTAGCCATGTGGCATCTTTATCAGCCTGGCTCCACTTATTGTTGCCTACTCCTTTCCTTGTCAGAATCTACTATCTTCTAAGAATCTAATAGCCTCTGATGTCGCTGGCATCTCGAAATCCTGGGGCCCCAGTGCAGCCTGGACATTCCTCGCACAGCTTTGAGCATTCCTTTCTCAGGGGCTGCCTTCAAGGACTTAGACCTTTCAGATACTGTTTGGTTTCTCAGAGTTCCTTTAAAACTTGAGGGAAAACCTCTACAGTCATGCAAATCTTGAGTTCTTTGTGCCTGCAAAACCAGCAATGTGTGGGTGGTTTCATGATCTGTTGTTGCTTCAAATAGAAGGCAGGCCCTCCGAACCATGATGACCACATTTGCCTCCCTGAGCATTTGAGCACGGTGACGTGTGTCCTAGAAAAGCAACTTCTTAGGTGTCCCTGTGTGAGCAAGGTGCCCTGGAGGTAACCTTTTTCCCCAAGGAAAAGTCTTTCAATGACTTTTCTCTTTCTTACTCTTGAGTTGGTAATGGGTGAAGTCTGAAAAATTCTTCCCCTTGGATAAGTAGGGTTAGAGAAGGTGGTAAAGCGTTAGGGATGGGAGTTTTGTCAGATGAACTGGGTCGCACAGTACAGAGCATGATGTGTGACGGCTCTTGGCCATTCCCATCAAAAGTCCAGTAAGAATGCATCCAACTGGTGACAGACAACAGTTGGCAGATGTTTTTAATTAGATTCTTCCTGTTGTCTTTGGCCTTTCAGCAAAGGCCTCCAAGGCAGAAAGCAACCTAGTAGACACCAGGTTCTCCATTCCTTCATCTCAGAGGGGGGCTGAGGACCGTGTTAGATAACTAGAGACATAGATAGTATGATAAAGACAGGGCCTCTGGTAGATCTACCTCTGGTAGATTAACATTTTCATCAAAATGACTTGTATATTTAAAAATTATATCAATAATATAGGATAAAACAAGCAAGTGTAAGGGAATACAGCTGGTAAAATTTTTATACTGGTGCTAGGTGGGAGACTCCATGACTTCAAGGCTAGCCTGATCTACATAGGAAATTCCAGACCAGCTAAGGCTGCATAGTAAGACCTGACTCTCAAAAAAAAAAAAAAAAAAAAAAAAAGAGAAACAATATTTTATACTAAAGTATGACATTTATAAATAAGCAAATTGGCTTATATTTTAAACCTAATTTAAAAACAAATTAACAAAGAGTAATATTTTTTTTCAGAAATCTGATTTTTGGTTTTTGGTGTTTTTGGTTTTTGGTTTTTGGTTTTTTTGTTTTCTTTTGAGACAAGGTTTCTCAGTATAGCCCAAGCTGTCCTGGAACTCTCTCTGTAGACCAGGTTGACCCTGAACTCAGAGATTTGCCTGACTCTGCCTCTGAGTACTAGGATTAAAAAGTTTGTGCCACCACTGCCTGGCTCAGAAATGTGATTTTTACACAAATTTCAGATTTGTGTTTAGCTGGTAAAAAATATGAAACTTTTGTTTAGGGTCAACATATTTTCCTCATTTTTGTTTTGTTTTTTTTTTCATGGTGTGAGATCTTCTAGAACTGGAGCCCCAAATGGTTGTGAGTTACCACAAAGGTGCTAGGAAAAAGACCTCCCGATTCATCTCTACCCAGGCCCTATTTTTCTACGTTTTGACTGATCCTTACCTTGTCTTTTTCTTTTTAAAGACTTATTTCTATTTTCTGTGTGTGATTTTTTTGCCTCTATGTTTGTCTGTGCACCATTGATATCTCAAAACACTTGCCGGGCCTGTCACAGTATGGGTTGCTCGGATGGTGGTCTTCACCACCATTTTACCCTAATGCTTGTCCAAAACGTCTGGAAATTTTATTGATGTCTGTTAATGTTTGATTTTCACCTTCCTGCACTTTCTCATTTCTCGATTTAAAAACTTCTATAGATTACTGGACTGGAAAGTCAACTGAGAAGGTCAAGCTTCCTCTGTGGGGAAAGGACTTCGGTGGGCGCTCCTTGAGGTTCGGAGCTTCTGACCGGGCTTTGGTGTGCTCTTAGGGGTCATTTGCATTCTCACTAGAGTCATTTGCGTAGATCCGATGGGGTGTCGAAGGCAGGAAAAGCACTCACGCTCCAGGAGCCTGGGACCCAACCTCCAGAGACCTCCGCTGCACACTTGGCCCCGCCCACTCACACGGCTCGTCGGCCCCGCCCACCGCGCCGGGGCCTCTCCGCGTCACGTGGTCGCCGGGGGAGGGGAAGTGGGCGGCTCGCCGGCCGCCATCTTGCTGGCCGAGAGGCGGGGCCTGCGCACCCCAGGGCGCGCGTCCCCGGGGCTCGCGCGGGCTCCGCGCTCCTCCCCGCTGCTGCCCGCTCGCGCGGCCGCTCTCCGCGTCCAGCCGCCGCAGACTGGGAGGGCGGGGGGCGTGTCGGCGCGTGCCCGCGTCCTCCAACCGCTGGCCGGCGGGGCGCGCTCGGCCTGGCCTCCGGGGCTGGGCGGGACGGGACGGGACGGGGCGGGGCGGCGGGGAGGGGGCTGCTCCGTCCGCGAGGGAGGCGCGCTGCGGTCTTGGCGGCGGCGGCGGCGCCTGCGGCCGTGGCGGCACGCTCCGGGGCCGCGTCGGCGGCGCTCCCGGTAGCCATGTATCGCAGCGGCTCCCGCTCCTCCGTCTCTTCGCACCGGACGAAAGACAGCGGCGCGAGCGGCCCGCCGCCCGGCCGTCCCGGGGGCGCCTCTTCGGGCCCGGCACGCCGCCCCTCGTCGCCGCCGCCCTCTTGCTCCTCGCTGCGGCTCCCTGCCCGCCGCCACCGCTCGCCCTCGGGCCACCGCGGCCGCTGGGCCTCGCCGTCCCCGCCTCGGGGTCGTCGCGGCTCCCCGTCTCCGCCCCGCGGCCGCCGGGCCTCGCCGTCCCCTCCGCGGGGTCGTCGTGGCTCCCCGTCCCCGCCGCGCGCCCGTCGGGGCTCTCCGTCGCCACCGCGGAGCCGGCGACGCTACCCACCTGGCCCCGGTGGCTTCCGAGGCAGCATTCGAGGCGAGTCCCGCGCCGACTTCGCCCGGGACGGCCGCGGAGACCATCCAGGCGACGGCGGCAGTCGGGTAATCCCACCCTTCGCCCGTGTTGCCCCTACATCCCCAGCCCCCGGGCCCTGACAGCCCTGGGCGCCTCGTTTACACAATAACAGACCCGGGACCCGTTCGGTCACCGGGTTGGAACAGAACGCCCGGTTTCTTGGGAAGGCTTTCGCTCTTGCTCTGTGGAAAAGTTCACCAAGGCGAGGAGAATTTCATCCATACTGATTGGCACTTTGGCGTTTCCCCTGGGTTTGGTCAAATTCATTTCTTTAAGGCCCGAGTTTAGCAAAGCATCTGAAAATTCCTGGCCAGTGAGGAAAGGTTAAACCAAAGCAAACCGGATGCTTTAGCTGTCATGGAGTCTTAGTTGGAGCTGTTGCTCTGACGAACGAGAGGTGTACATAATCAATCGTTGTGATTACTGCCACCAGCTAGCGACACGAGAGCAGCTACCAGCAGTCTTTTAGGGCCCAAGGTTCCCTTGAGGTAAAGCAATAATAAGTGTTACCACAGCCAAGGAACCAGCCCAGAGAGGTTTAAGTAACTTAATCAAGGTGACACACAAGTGATGGAGCTGTGTGGTTCAGCTCACATGTTTGGTTCTCACAGCCCGAGACTTTACATGTTCAAATGTGCTGCTAGAGGAACGGAGTGTGGGATTAATTTATGGTTGTGCTGGGTGTAGCTAAGTAGTACTGAGGAGGGCTTACAAAAATGTAAAACCCGACTTGGATCCTTAGCATCCTAATTTTTTTAAAAAAAGGTGCAGGTGTGAGAGTGACCTCTCAGCTGACTCTACAGTATCCTAGTGTTCTGGTCATAAACCCATTTGTCACATTGTGAAGACTTCTCAAAGCCCTCCCTACAGAGGAACCCAGAGTAGCATACTAGGGCCTCCCCCTTCCTCCTTCTGGGTACTGTACTTACTGCAGGTCTCTGTCCTGTAGGGAAATGTTCCATTTTCTCTTGCCATCCAGACATTGACCTCATCTAACCTGATAGGTGTAGCTTCAAGGGAACCCCCACGTTATCGTTATCCTACCATCTCCCAGCACTCTGACGGCACTGCTACCTCTTCCTTGGATTGCTACATTTGCCTTCTTCATAATTTAGCCTTGCTACTTACCAATTCTTTTTCTGTGTTCAGAGATGCTTTTAACAGGGTATATTCAGGTGTACCTGTGAATGAGGTTTCTATGTGGGAGTGCACATGTTGTGGAGACTTTGGGTTCCTTGGAGATAGTTGTTAGTTGCTGTTGAGTGAGGGCTGTGAACTAAAGTCTGGGCCTTTGGAGGAATAGTACTCTCTTAACTTGAGCCTCCAAACTGATTTTAAGCCTTTATCCTTTGGAGGAATAGTACTCTCTTAACTTGAGCCTCCAAACTGATTTTCAGCCTTCATTTTATACATTTAATAAGCATATATTGAGCATCTGCCATGAATTAGATAGTTATGATAAATAGATGAAGTTAGAAATTCTGTGCTGTGTTAAATGTGATTAAGGGCTAAAGATAAAATCGAGTTACCATTTCAAGGAAAAGAGCCTCATGAGAAGCAAGTCTTGAATTAAGACCATAAGAGAATGAGAGATCAAGTAGTCCAAGCATCAGGAGGAAAATTGCAGTTGGGTCCCATGACTTTAATGCTTAAAACCTTCCTGTGGCTCCAAATTTGATAAACTCTCTGGGCAGTGGTGGCACACGCCTTTAATCCCAGCACTCAGGAAGCAGAGGCAGGTGGATCTGAGTTTGAGGCTAGTCTGGTCTACAGCATGAGTTTTAGGACAGCCGGGGCTACACAGAGAAACCCTGTCTCAAAAGAATTTTTTCCTCTAAGGAAACTTCTAAAGTTCTTTTTTTATTGTAGAATGGTTCCTTACCCTGATACACAACAGTTTTATAAGTAGGGAGAACATTTTGGGGCATAGAGATGCATTCATGTTGACTACTGTATGGCTTTTTTGTTTTTGTCTTAACTTTTTGTAGAGACGTTCTCCTGGTCTGTGTTCTGATTCTTCTTTGGAGCAGAGCTTAAGGATCACAGTTGGCAATGACCACTTCTGTGTTAGCACACCAGAGCGACATCGGCTCAGTGACCGACTGGGATCTCCAGTGGATGGTCTGGAGGACATGGACAGGTAGGCCTCAGCTACAGCAGGTGTCCCATACTAGTTCTGGAAGGCAGAATATTGCTGTTTCCTGAGTGATGTGTTTGGAAGTTCGTGCCAGCACTGAAGTCAAATGGTGTCTGTGTCCAGTGGAAGATCCAACACTGGAAAAGGCTTTCTGAGTGGGAAGAGTCTGTGGATATAGATTCTGTTTCTGAATATAATTTGTGCCAGAAAAAGAGCATCATGGTACAACTAGAAAGAGAAGCTAAGGGAACATAATCAAATATTGGATTAAAATCTAAGAAGATCCCCTTATACAATGAAGGTTTTGGACAAAATAGGAAGGTTTTTCCCCTTTTCCTCTTTCTCCTCTTCCTTCTCCTCCTCTGCTGCTGCTTCCTCTTCCTCCTCCTCCTCTTTTCTTTTCTTTTCTTTTTTTTAAGAGAGGGTTTCTCTGTGGATCCCTGTCTGTCTTGGAACTCAGTCTGTAGAGCAGACTGGCCTTATACTCAGGGATCCTCTTGGCTCTGCTTCCCAAGTGCTGGGATTCAAGGCATACGGTGGCCCTACTGTACACAGTGTTTGAAGTTTCTTACTGATTGGAGATAGTTTTACTGTATAACCCAGAGTCCTGCCTCTGCTTCCCAGTGCTGGGATTAAAGGCTTGTGGTAGTCTACTTGGCTTTTTTGAGGGTTATGGGACAGTCTATGTAGCCCTGGCTGGCTGATCTGGAACTCAACAAAAATCTTCCTGCCTCTGCTTCCTGAGTGCTGAGGTTACAAGCATGGTCCCAGCATCCTACTATGAAGTTAGGGTTTGGGTTTTTTTTGTTATTGTTGCTTTTTTGTTTTTGGTTTTTCGAGACAGGGTTTCTCTCTGTAGCCTTGGTTGTCCTGGAACTCTGTAGACCAGGCTGGGCTCGAACTTAGCAATCCGCCTGCCTCTGCCTCCCAGGTGCTGGGATTAAAGGCGTGAGCCACTACAGCCCAGTCCCAAATTAGTTTTTAATGATTCTTTTTTAGCATATTCAGGCCAGAATATAGATAGTGAAAGTGTTTAAGTAATAATGCATGTGTGTATATTAAATGTATGAAGCAGTGATAGAAAGCTAGAGATCTTTAAAATGTTTGTGATTACTGCTTACCATTCTTGAGTGCTAAGGAAAGGAAATATAGTGTTGGATATAGACCTTAATTACTGAAAGTTATATATGAGGATTAAATAACTTTATTACCTCACAAAAGGAAAAAAGTATGGATGGGAGTGCAGGACACCCTGTTCTCCATCTTAGAACATGTCTGCCATAGTCTCCGTCTAACACATTGGGGTTTTCATAAATGACTCATAGTAATTAATCAAGGAAATACTGTTTATTACAGGTAGTGCTGAGTAGTGTATGGGCAGGCAGATTGGGACAGCTGGGCTGGAAGTCTGAGGACAGTGGCATTTATTTAGGCTCCAGTGGCCATGGATGCAGTGAAGCAAGGGAGGACAGTCTTATATAGCATTGGCGCTTCTGAAGGTTGAGCTTGGAGGTATCTGACTGGATCGCTAATTGAGACAACAGTTCTTGCCCTTCCGTCTGCTTCTATTTTGGGAGATGATTGAGTAGGTGGACTGGGGTGGTGGTACAGGGTGTGATTCTCTTCCTTCCTTGCTGGTTTTTGCGGTACTTAGACCGACATTTCCTCTTTGTTTTGCATATATGCTTCTGATAACAACTGTCTTTTTAAGTAATGAAAGTTAATTTTCCTCTACAGTGTTTAGAACTGTAATGTTTCCAGAATCATGTGCTTTAGAGAAAGTGAGATAAGGATCTACATGGGAGCTGTGGGGCTGTTTTTTATATTTTTATCGCCTGCATGTATGTGATTACTTTTTGTTGTTGTTGTTGTTGTTGTTGGTGGTGGTGGTGGTGGTGGTGGTGGTGGTGGTGGTGGTGGTTTTGCTTTTTTTCAGGACAGGGTATTTCTGTATAGCCTTAGCTATCCTGGAACTCACTCTGTAGACCAGGCTGGCCTCGAACTCAAGAGATCAGAGAGCAGCTTGCTGCCAGGGTGTGATTACTGTTGGTATGGATCAGGAGTAGCACCATTAGCACATTCAGTGTTTCCTGATGGTGGTCTAGTCTTCAGCTAATTGAGCAGACCATTTTCAGGGCTAAAGAAATGGCTTGGTGATTAAAACCACTTGGCTGCTCTTGCAGTGGACAGGAGTTCAGTTTCTAGAACCCATGTCCAGCAACTCACAACCAACTAGAGACCTGTAAGTCCAGTTCCAAGAAGTCCAGTGCCCACTTCTGGCCTTCAATGCCACCTGTACTCAGGTACATAGCTATGCATAGACACAGAAACACACACACACAGGTACACATACTTTTTAAAATAAAATCTTTATTTCTAATAGACCATGTTAAGCTTTTTTCTGGAGACCCCCAATTTTTTTTCTCTTTTATTGAACCGGTCAAGCGTTGTTAATTAGGTTTTTAGGTAACGGCCAAGTGACTTAGTTAGGATTTCTGTTATGATGAAGCATCACAACCAAAAGCAAAATTGGAAAGGAAAGTATTTGGCTTACCTTTCCACATTGTAGTCCATCACTGAAGGAAGTCAGGACAGGAACTCAAACAGAGCAGGAAACTGGAGGCAGGAGCTGATGCAGAGACCATAGAAGGGCATTGCTTACTGACTTTGCCTTATGTCTTGCTTAGTCTGCTTAGCCAGGACCACCAGCACCACCCACAGTGGGCTGGGCCCTTCCCCATCAATCACTAATTAAGAAAATGCTCCACATGCTTGCCTACAGCCCAATATTATGGAGACTTTTGATTGTTTGTTTGTTTATTTCGAGACAGGGTTTCTCTGTGTAGTCCTGGCTGTCCTGGAACTCACTCTGTAGACCAGGCTGGCCTTGAACTCAGAAATCCACCTGCCTCTGCCTCCCAAGTGCTGGGATCAAAGGCGTGCGCCACCACCGCTGGGCTTGGAGACATTTTCTTAATTGAGGTTCCCTCCTCTCATGACTCTAGCTTGTGTCAAGTTAACCTAAGAGTAGCCAGCATACTTAAGTTATCAAGATTGTGGTCTTACCTTGCTAGCCTTCTAAAGGACTGTAACCTATTCTAAAAAGGGGGTAAGAACAAGTTGAGTGAAAAATTCTAAGACACTTGGACACGAAGACACATATTCACAGAGTTGTGTATCTATCACTACAGTACAATATAGAACACTTTCGTTATGTCTGGAGGAGTCCTTAAGACACTTAACTTTACTCCCCTACCCTTATGTCAGTTCTAGGTAATCTTTAAGTTATTTTCTACTTTATGAATTTGGCTATTCATATAATGTATGATTCTTTGTGACTGGTTTTCACATCTTTTAAGGCTCATCTTTTATGGTATTTCTTTTTATTACCACTAATATTTCATTGTATGAGTATGCCAAATTCTGTTTATTCATTATTAGTAAATGGGTGACTGTCATTGGGTTGTTTTCAGTTGTTATACATAATTCTACTATGAATGTTGTTGTATAAGCTTCTTTGTGGTTCTCACCTTTCCTAATGCTGTGACCCTTTAATACAGTTCCTTATGTGGTAACCCCCAGCCATAGAATTCTTTTTGTTGCTACTTCATAACTGTAATTTTGCTACTGTTATAAATTGTAATGTAAATATCTGATATGCAAGATACTGATTTTTGACCCTTATGAAAGGATCATTCAACCCCCAAAGGGACTGCAACTATAGGTTGAGAATCACTGCTATAGACGGATACTCTGTTTTACTTTTGTGGTGTCTCCTGATACTACAAAATTAACTCCAATGGCTCTGTATGTTAGGTAAACACTCTGTCATTGAGCTATACCTCTATCCTTACATTTTAAATTTGTTTAATGAAAATTTGTGAACAGACACAAAAATTAGAATAGTATTTGGTACTAGGAAAGGATCAGTAGGAAAGGTGAAAGGGATAAAGAAGGGTGATGGGGAAAATATAATCAAATACATTATGCGTAAAGGAAATGTCATAGTGTGTTACTTTATACAACTAATATATGCTATTAAAAATAAGTTTTGAAAATAGAGAATAAAGTACATATTCCTATTAGCCACATCTAATTTTTTTTCAAGTAGTCCTGGCTGTCTTGGAACTTGATCTGTAGACTAGGCTGGCCTCAACTTACAGCTATCTGCCTACCTTTGCCGTCCAAGTGCTCCTGAGTGGAATAAGGTGTGTGCCACTGCTGACCAGCAAAAACCTCTTGCTTCTATTAGCTTGCACTCCTGAATGATTTTATGTGCACATAAGAGTCAGCTGGGTGGTGGTAACTCACAATTTAATCATGGCACTCAGGAGGCAGAGTTAGGAGACTTTTGAGTTCAAGGCCAGCCTGGTCTACAGAGTAAGTTCCAGGACAGCCAGGGATACACAGGAAAACCCTGTCTCAAAAAACCAAAACCACCGGGCAGTGGTGGCGCACGTCTTTAATCCCAGCACTTGGCAGATATCTGAGTTCGAGGCCAGCCTGGTCTACAGAGTGAGATCCAGGATAGCCAGGGCTACACAGAGAAACTCTGTCTCAAAAAACCAAAAACACTGAAACTGCCGCGGCGGGAGCTGCAGCTGCTGCTTGGAAACAATCTCAAGTGTCTAGTCCTGGCTGTCTTGGAACTCACTATGTAGTCTAGGCTGACCTAGAACTTACTTAGATCTTCCTACTCTGCCTCCCAGTTGTTGGGATTAAAGTTGTGTGCCACCATGCCCAGCTTAGCCAAAGCTTTTAAAGTGTCCGTCACTGAACTGTTCTAGGCTAAAGGCAATTGTGATTCTTTTTGTTTGCTTGTTTGTATTTGTTTTGGGGGGGGGGTTTTGGTTTTTTTTTTTTTTTTTGGCTGTCCTGGAGCTCACTCTTGTAGACCAGGCTGGCCTCAAACTCAGAAATCCACCTGCCTCTGCTTCCCAAGTGCTGGGATTAAAGGTTTGCACCACCACCACCCGGCCTGTATTTGTTTTTTTCATGACAGGTTTTCTCTGTATAATCCTGGCTGTCTTGGAACTAGCTCTGTAGACCAGGCTGGTCTCAAATTTACAGATCTGCTTGCTTGCTTCTGCTTCTTTAGTGCTGGGATTAAAGCTGCATGCCACAACTGACTGGCAATTGTGATTCTTTTTAGTACTCACTTTTTTTTTTAGTTTAAAATTCTGTGTCTTTAATGTCTACCTGTATGTTTTTATACATATGTACCACTTGCAAGTCCAGTGTCCATTTTCGGTGCCCTAGAACTGGAGTTTCAGATGGTTGTGAGCTTCTGTATAGATGCTGGAGACTAAACCCAAATCCCCTGAAAAAAATAGCCAGTGTTCATGGACCGATCTCATTAGTTCCAGAACGTTCTCTTATGATAGCCAGTTCTCTTTTAACCCCTGGAAGTCCTTAAGAAAAAGGATTGGATTTCCAAACGCAATTTGACTCTGGACTATGCTTACATGGTAACCTCTGGTTTTGTTTTTTCCTAACCTCTCCTGTGTGGTCTTCTATGATACCCCTTTTGCTGGACTTCCTGAGTCTGCACTGAGGCTTCTCTGAGGGCCGTCTTATCTGTAGCTTCTTGGTAATTAGTATCATTAGATCTTGAGTCAATGGTTCTTTTGGTGGTGATGTGCCCCAGTTCTAGTGACCTTGCTACTATACGTGTAGTTCATGGGGTCTTTCTCCTGCACTGATATGAGACTTGTTGGTTGATGGTTTGGTGATAGTCAACTCATAAACGTATCTCCCTGGAAATAGGTGTCTTTATAGTTGTTAGAGTAAAATTTTTATTTCAGTGGTGTTTGATTTCAGAAGTCATTCTTAGTTTGTTTCATAATATAGTAAAACCTCAAAATTATCCATATTTCTTTTTAAAAGTAAGTTCTGTGGGGCTAAAGCACTGTATTGGTTAAAAGCACTGGCTTGGGGGCTGGAGAGATGGCTCAGTATTTAAGAACACTGACTGCTCTCTCAGAGGTCCTGAGTTCAATTCCCAGCAACCACATGGGGCTCACAGCCATCTGTAATGGGATCCAATGCCTTCTTCTGGTGTGTCTGAAGACAGCCACAGTGTACTCATATACATTAAATAAATAAATATTTAAAAAAGAGAGAGTACACTGGCTTTTCTTCTAGAGGACCCAGGTTTGATTCCCAACACCTACATGGCAGCTCACAACCATCTGTAACTCTAGTTGCAGGGCATCTGGCCTCCAGTGGCACCATGCACAGACATTCTTGAAGACAAAACACTTATGCACATAAAAATATTTCATATTTTTTAAAGGTCATTTTTAGAAACACAAAGTTATTAGAAACAATAACATAGGGCAACTAGAGAGAGAACATTGTGGTTAAGAACCTACACTGATCTTTTAGAGGACGAAAGTTAAGTTTCCAGCTCTCAACTGCCTATAACTCCAGCTGCAGAGGACCCGAAATTCTGGCTTCCTGGGCATAATAGAACACATGAGCCCACATAAATAAATAAAATAAATCTTTTTAAAACTAGAAAAGAAACAGTTATTAATAATTTTTTCTGGATGGTAATTCATTCTGGATTTTTTGTAATTTTTTTATGATTAATTTATTTTTATTTTATGTGCATTGATGTTTTTCCTTCATCTATGTCTGTGTGAGAGTATCAGATCCCTTGAAATTGGTGTTATAGGTAGTTGTGAGCTGTTACGTGGTTGCTGGAAATTGAACCCATGCTCTAGAGGAGCAGTCGGTGCTCTTAACCACTAAGCCATTTCTCCAGTCTCAGATTTGATAGAGACTGGGTTCCTCCTTAAAGCTCAGCCTGGCCTGGAACTCATTCTGTCCAGTCTGGTCTCAGACTTACGGTGATAATCTTGCCTCAGCTTTCTAACTTCTGAGATGACCTGGTTTCTTTTTCCCTCCCTGCCTGCCTGCCTTCTTTCCGTTCTTCCTTTCTTTCTAGATGAAATTAGATTTCTAAAGTTCTAAAAGATCCCTGGCCAGCAAGACAGCTAAGCAGGTAAAAGCACTTGCCACTAAGCTTGAAGACCTGAGCTACTTAGAACACATATAGTAGAAGGAGAGAACCAACTTCCACAGATTGTCCTCTAACCTCCACACATGTGCCACAGAACACATGGGGCCAAATACATACAGATATGTACACATACAAAAAAATTTAATGCACCGAGTGGTGGTGGCGCATGCCTTTAATCCCAGCACTTGGGAGGCAGAGGCAGGCGGATTTCTGAGTTTGAGGCCAGCCTGGTCTACAGAGTGAGTTCCAGGACAGCCAGGGCTACACGGAGAAACCCTGTGTCCAAAAAAAAAAAAAAAAAAAAAAAAAAAAAAATTAATGCAATTTCAAAAAAATCCTATAGGATCCAGGTAGCAGTGGTACACATATTTAATCCTAGCACTTGGGAGACAAAGGCAGGCAGATCTCTTATGAGTTTGAGGCTAGCCTGGTCTAGCCTAGTTCTTTGACAGCAAGGGCTACACAGAGAAACCCTGTCTTGGAAAACAAAACAAAAAATCCTAGAGGACTAGGGTTGAAGATTTAGCTCAGTGGTAGAGCGCAAGGCCCTGGGTTTGGTCCTCAGCTCTGGAAAAAAAAAAAATCCTTCATTTCCATCTACAGTTTATATCAGAATCCTTGTGGTTTGGGTCTTAGAAGCTCTGTGGCCATAGTGCTGCCAAATGGCTTAATTTTTTTTTTTTTTTTTTTTTTTTATCTGCCTCTGGGCTAGAAGGAAAACTGCCTCATCCTGAATTTTGATTTTTATGCTGCAAAAGTCAGACCTTTGTATTTCTGAACAGTAAAAATACACAGTGAGCCAGAACATCACTTATTTCTGAGTCCTATAGTTATCTAAGCAAGGCAGGAAGGAACATGATCAAACAATTCTTAGTTATTCTTATAATGAAACTTTTCCCTGGAGAGAAATAGGTCAGGCTTGAGTGTGTAGACATGAAGTGGGACTGGTCATCTGAGTGGGGAGTCTTTGCTTTCCTAGCATCTTCCTTCAGGAAGCTCCTAAGTGCTTTGTAGAATCTCTGTGGGCTAGAAATACATATGCTTAGTGATAGGTACTTACCTGTTAGATGTGGAGGCTCAGATTCCTTCTACAGCTAAAGAAAGCAAAACAGATTAAGACTTAAACAACCCTAGGGCTAGAGAGATGGCTCGGAGGTTAAGAGCACTGGCTGATGGTCTTCCAGAGGTCCCGAGTTCAATTCCTAGCACCCACATGGTGGCTCACAACCATCTGTAATGGGATCTGATGCCCTCTTGCTGTGTCTGAAAACACATATATGTGACGACTGTGCACTCATATACATACATAAATAAATATTTAAAAAAAGAACAAAGAAAAAGAAACAACCCTAGACCATGGAACAAAGCTTGAAAGCCACTGTTCTTGAAAGTTGTTTCTCGAACTTTACAGAACATACAAATCACTTAGAAATCTCATTAAAATTCAAACTCTGGTCCAGTAGGCCTGGGATAGAACCTAAGAATCTGTATTTCTTGTTTTGTTTTTGAGCTAATATCCTCTAGCCAATCTGTCCTCAAAAGTTGCTAGAGCCCAGGTTGGCTCTGAACTCAGTACCCTTACTAGTATTAAAGATGTTCACTATCATGTCTACTTAAAATTATTAGGGTTTAATAAATTCCCAGGTAATGCCAGGGCTGCTAGTCCTGACAAAGAGTTTGATTTAGCTAGTCAGGTTTTTTGTTATTGTTTTGTTTTTAAATTTTATATTTATGTATATGTGTGTATGTCTGTGTACTACGGGCATGCATGGTGTCTGAGGAGGAAGCCTGAAGAAGGCATTGGATCCCCTGAAATTGAAGTTATAGATGGTTGTGAACTACCATATGGGTGCTGTGAATCAAACCCATGTGTCCCCATGTCCTCTAGAAGAACATCCAGTGTTTTTAGCCAATGAGCCATCTTTCCAGTCCTTTTTTTTTTCCCAAGACAAGTGTTTGAATTTGTAGCCATGGCACTCAGAAAGATCCACCTGCCTCCCTGGTGCTGGGATTAAAGGTATAGGATAGTCAAGTATCAATTAGGACTCTTTGTGGTTTTTTTAAGGTTTATATTTACTTTTCAGTTTTTTGTATGTGTTTCTGTGTGAGTGTGTGAGTGTGGATGCAGGCATCCTCATCATCTGAAGAGGCTGTCCAATCTCCTAAAATTGGAGTAAGCCATTGAACTTAGGTACTGGATCTAAACTTAGGTCTTGTAGAAGATACTATTGTACTCTTAACTGCTGAAACATTTTCCTAGCCTCTTTGTGATGGTTTTGTATCTCCTAAGCTCTGGTGTGTGTGATCCTCCATGTCCTCAGACTAATAAAAGTAATTAGCATAAGAATTCTGTTAGATGTATTAGTAGTAGCACCTCTTGATTAGAGTCTAAAGCTAGATGTGACATTTCCTGACCCTGAAAAAGGGAGAGAAAATGTTCCATGTGTAATCTGTCTGTGGATTTCATAATTATTTACTTTTGCTTTAAGAATTCTGTGGTCCACTTCCTAAATTATATTCTCTTAGCATTGGCCTTTCTCTCTCCGAGTCCATTATATTCACTGATGCTTGTGTCTTTCCTCAGGGATGACCTGACTGATGGTTCTATCTTCACTCGAAGCTCCCAGTGCTCTCGGGGACTTGAACGATACATTTCTCGGGAGGAGGGACCACTTAGTCCCTTCTTGGGACAACTTGATGAGGACTACCGAACAAGAGAAACTTTTCTGCATCGATCTGAGTATAGTCCCCAGAGCAGTTGTCATGATGAACTGTTGAGGGGAACAGAACGGAATAGAGACAAACTTAAAAGCTCCTCTTATTCCATACGATCTGAAGAAAGAAGCCGGGAGGCCAAAAGGCCCCGTTATGATGACACAGAGAAGGTGCACAGCACAGGAGGGGGTCACTCAGGTTTTACATCTGGGACTCGAAGCTATCGACAGCGAAGAAGCAGCCCGAGCCCTAGGTCTCTAGACCCAGAGTTTCGAGAACTGGACCTTGCCAGGCGAAAGCGAGAGGAAGAAGAAGAACAAAGTAGGAGTTTGAGTCAAGAGCTGGTGGGTGTTGATGATGATCACACTGGCTGTTCCATCCCTGGCTTGTCAGGTGTCCTAACGACATCAGAGCCTGGATATCCTTTGCAGCAGCCTGAGGAAGTACCTGTGATGCCTAAGAAGTCCATTCTGAAGAAACGGATTGAAGTGGACATGAACCCTTCCTTGCAGGTCTGCTGAATTTCTGTTGCTAGTCTGAGTGACAGTGCTGTATAACACTGTTAGGCCTCCCAGTGAGCAACCCTTTTAGGACTCTCAAATTAACTGTAGGCGCATAGTGCATTAACAGGGCTTCTGTTGCCAGATGACTTTCTAAGTACATTCTGGAGAGTATCTGCCTTGATTTTTTTTTCCCTCCTTAAATTGAATAGCCCTATAGGAATCTTTGAAAGTGAATTTCTTCAAAATGAAGCTTGAGGGCAAAAGGAGAAAATAATCCTGATTTTTTTTTTTAATCTCTTTAGAAGAAGACAACTTATGAGTTGTAGGACATTAGACTAGAAGTGAGAAGATTCTGTTTTGAAACTGTCAACTTCCTGTGTGCTTTTTAGAGAAATAATAACATTCCTGGCCTTGACATTGTTTTTCCTTCCTATGAAAAGGTGGTCAGGCAAGAGTACTAGTTTGTCTAAAGGTTTCTGAGAAAGTGCTGAAGCACTTAAAAGGAGGCCGGTTGGTTAGAGTTCTAGTTTCCTGTCTCTACAGTAGTCTGACTTGTGTGTTTTTTTCTTTTGGTCATCAATATATAGGAAAACAAATTGTGTGGGATGGTATACACCTATAATCCCAGCAGCTGAGAGACTAGTATATGAGGATTGAGAGCTAAGGTCAGCCTGAGCTACATAGTAACACCCCTAGCAACAGGGCTGGGGGCAAACCTGAGAAACCTAACTCCTGAAAAGTCCCACATATATTGTGCTTGTGTGTGCCTCTCCCTCCCCTCCCTCACACACATTGGTCATATGTGTCCACATATTCGCACACCTCCCCTCTCCCCGACACCATGCTCCTGTGCCCTTTGTTCACATTCCTCCCCAGCACACACTGTGCTTATGTGTGCCCATATAGTCAGACACCCCTCACTCCCACAATCACCACAACAACGATAACACAGTTCTTAAAACAAAAAATAAAAGGAGAACGAGCTAAGGAAATGTCTAAAATCCTTTTGAATTCAGATTCCTTGATAAGGAAAAAAGCACACTAGTAAAAGGTCCAGACCACTCAGTTGCTGAGTTCCTCTTTCTTCTCTGATAGAGACCATTGGAGAGAGGACTTGTTACTAGAACTTAGCTAATAGCACTTTTCTTTTTGTCTATTCATATCTCCCCTGTTCAAGAAGTGTTTGTCTCAATTGCTAGTGCTCTGTGATTCCTCATAGATGCTAAATCAGCATGTTTGTGTTTTCAGCTTGAGAGCTTTTCTAGCGGTCCCGGCTCTGTTGAAGATCACCTTCTTTATTCTGAGCATTCACCTCTTCCACTAAGTGGTGCTATTGCTGCTTTTACTTCAGAGATTGAAAGCAAGGGGACTACAGTGGAAGCTGACCTGAAGGAGCCTCAGAGTAACCTATACCAGTGGGGTTCCCTCCGTGAGACACCTAAAGACAACAGTGAAAAATTTGACAGTTTTCTGTGCTTTAAGGAAAACTTGGATCTGAAGGCTGAGGGACTTGAGCAACAGACAGACTTCTTACTGCCCCATGAGAGAGCTAGCCAGGACGGCAGTGGCTTTTCTCGAATTCTGAGCATGTTGGCTGATCCTACCAGTACACAGGAAAAAAGAAGGCGTAGCTTCCCTGATATTGAGGATGAGGAGAAGTTTCTCTATGGAGATGAAGAGGACGATATAAAATCAGAATCCCCACCTAAGTCCCTGGAGGACCCCGAGAGTACAGGTACAAGGCAGAAGGCAGACTCTCTGCCCTCAACTCCAACTGTGACGCTAGCATCACTAGAAGAAAGCAATCCAGAATATGCCAAGATTCATGACTTGCTTAAGACCATAGGGCTAGATATTGGAGTAGCAGAAATTGGTAAATTGGCTGCACGCACCCAGGAGAGACTTCATGGCAAGAAGCCATCATCACGCCCTTTAGCTGACCGACGTTCATCGGCTGACCGACACTTTTCAGCTGACCGCTGTTCCTCAGTTGACCACAGTTTCACAACTGATTGGCACTCATCAGACCCTCACAGACCGGAAAGTAGAGAGACACATCATAGCAATACTCAGTCCCCAGAAGTATCTCACCCACACCTAGCTTCCCCGGTGGATCCTTACTTGCGCACAAAAAATAGCCCTCCATTGCTAAAGTCTGACCATCCAGTGGGTCATGTTTCAGGACCAGAGGTAGTCGCCAGTGGGTTTCAATCATCTGTTGCTGTTCGGTGCATGTTGCCATCAGCCCCATCTACCCCAATTAGACTTCCTCACTCTGCTGCATTATCTCAGTTTCATATACCAAGGGCCTCTCAGTTTGCTGCAGCTCGGATACCTCCAAATTACCAGGGATCTGTCATTCCCTCTGCCTCCTTTGATGCTTATAGGCACTACATGGCATATGCAGCCTCAAGGTGGCCTATGTATCCTGCCTCTCAACCACCAAGCCACCCTTTATCTGACCCACACAGGCTAATACCAGTAACCAAACAAGCTACGCGTAGTCGTCCCAATCTCCGGGTGATCCCTACTGTGACTCCTGCAAAGCCCAAACAAGAAACACCAGTACTAGGCTCAATTTCTGTGAAACGAATTCCTGTTCGGGTGTCCATCCCATCACTCATAAAATGTAATCCAAAGAAGGTCTCTGATGAGAAGAACCGAGCCTCCCAGAAGCAGAAGGTGAGTGTCAGCGCAGGGCATCTCATGCCTTAGTTTGCTATTTTAACATGCTAATTTGTACCTGTTTTTTTTTTTTTTAAGAGGGGGGTGAAAAATTTTAAGGTATTTGTTTTTTGGAGGTTTACATTGTTATCCAAGTAATATATGTAATAACCCCTCTGAGCTCCTCTTATTTTGTCATGGCCAAACAAAACGTCTGACCGTTAGGTTTGTTTATTTTTCTGTCATGAATGATGTGAAGATATTGCTGGTAGAAGCTTCAAACCTTAAAGTATCTTACAGTCTCTTTTTTCCATTTTAAAGAAATTTAATTGTTGGGAGACAAAAACATTTTAATTTTCAATGGTATTCAAATATTTTGAACTCCAGCCTTAAGTTTCATTGACAGTCTTAACTTTCAATGAAAACAAAACTTAAACTTTAAGGAAAAAAATGTTTTGAGACTGAGTGCTTCCCCTCCACCCCCAACACACACACATAGGGTTTCTTTATGTAGTCCTAATCCTGGAACTTACTCTGTAGACCAGGCTGGCCTTGAACTCAGAGATCTGCCTACCTCTGCTTCCCAAGTGCTGGGATTAAAGGTGGGCTTGAAAAATCAGTGTGAGGGTAACACTCTAAATTCTTTTTCTTTGGATTTATTTATGTATGCATAGATGCATATTTCTGTCTGCATGGATGCTTATATCCCAGAAGAAGGCTTCAGATCCCATTGTAGATGCTTATGAGCCACTATGAGGTTGCTAGGAATTGAACTCAGAACCTCTGGAAAAGCAGCAGTGCATTTAAATACTGAGCCATCTCTCCAACAGTGAGCACTTACTCCTTAAGAGCCTTACACTAAATCTTACACTATAATACATGGCTTTTCTCATTTGCTTATTAAAGACAAGCCATATTTGCCTTTTTTTTTTTTCTGTTAGTTGGTAGTAACATGGTTAAAATATCATAAAATTTAGGACAGCTATATCTGTTTTTTGTTTATTTGTTTATTTTGAGACCAGGGTCTTGCTCTATCTTCCTGGCTGGCCTAGAACTTTCTTTGTAGACTAAACGAGCCTCTACCTCAAAGGATCTGCCTGGCTGTCTCCTGGGTTCTGGGGATGCGTATGCCACCATGTACAGTCTGTATCTGTATTTAAACCGATTCTGACTCATGTGACTTTGGGTAAGGTCTTTTTTACAGGTTTTTTTTTTTTTTTTTAGTTTTAAGAATTTATTTATTTTATGTGTTTGTTTTGTCTGTATATATATATATATATCTCTGTGTACTATATTCATGCCTGGTATTTTAGAGACCAGAAGAGGGCTTCAGATCCTCTGGACTGTAGAGTTATAAGCTGTTGTGACCCACTATGTAGGTGCTATGGATAGACAGAACCCAGGTTTTCTAGAGAAGCAGTCAGGGTTTTTAAGTACTGAGTCACCTCTCCAGCTTCAAGATTTATTTTTAATTATGTGTGTATGTTCCTGTTTGTGTATGGACTTGTATACATGTGGGCAGGTGCCCAACAAGTCCAGAAGAGGATGTGGGATGCCCTGGAACTATAGTTACAGGCAGCTGTGAGCCACCTGATATGGGTGCTAGGAACTGAATTCAGGTCCTCTACTAGAGCAATACCTGCTCGTAACTGGCCTGCTGAGCATCTCGGGCCCCAAGATAGTTGATCACTTTTTCTACTGTAAAATAGCGAAAATGTTGTGAAGTTTAAATAACATGAAATATATTGGCTAGAGAGATGGCTCAGAGGTTAAAAGCACTGATTGTTCTTCCAGAAGTCCTGAGTTCAATTCCCAGCAACCACATGGTGACTCCCAACCATCTGTAATGGGATCTGATGCCCTCTTTTGGTGCGTCTGAAGATAGCTGCAGTGTACTCATACTCATAAAATAAATAAACAAATCTTAAAAAAAAAATAAAAAAAATAAAAAAGTTGGGACTGGAGAGATGGCTCAGTGGTTAAGAGCACTGACTGCTCTTCTGAATCCCCAGCAGCCACATGGTGGCTCACAACCATCTATACAGTTACAGTGTACTCATATACATAAAATAAATAATAAATCTTTAAAAAATATATAATACAGCTAATACAAGTCACTCAGATCCACATTTCAGCCCTTTATGTTTCTGCCTAGGTTCAGAGTCTCTATCCAAAGGTGCTGTCAATGGCTGTAGGCACTCTGTGCTTGAGACCTTTCTTGGTAGTATAGTTCTGAAGAAGAGGATAAAATTCTGGTTTTGAACTTGTATTTGAATAAAATGTCACTTTTACTACAAAGCTTCTGTGTGCAGGCATTTGAACTTGGGATGAAGGCTAGGTCTTGCTCTGTGCCCCTAGCTTTTCTAGAGCTTATTATGTAGACCAGACTGACCTTGAACTTACAGCAGTCCTTTTGCAAAAGCCTCCTGAGTGCTAAGATTTAGAGGTATATGCCACTACACTGGACTTTAAGATTCAAGCACAAGTGCTAGGAACACATGAGGTGTGTGTTTTTATTTTTATTTTTGTTTTTGTTTTGTAACAGCCCTGGCTATCCTAGAACTTGCTGTATAAACCAGGCTGGTCTCGAACTCACAGAGATCCATCCACCTGCCTCTTCTTCCAAAGTGCTGAGATTAAAGGTGTGCACCACCACTGACTGGCTTCAATGATGTTCTTAGCGTTTGAACTGATGAAAACTTCTGGTCTGCTAAGAATACATTGTATGGTTTTGGGAGTCACAAAGATATTAGATCAGATGATCCTATAGGGATTAAAACTAGCTCACAATGGTAGAGTTCTGATCTTAATGTTTTAACTCAGTGATCTTTTTTGGAGGGGGTGTGGTGGGATTCGAGACAGGGAGACAGGGTTTCTCTGTGTAGCCCTGGCTGTCCTGGAACTCACTCTGTGAGACCAGGTTGACCTCAAACTCAGAAATCTACCTGCCTCTGCCTCCTAAGTGCTGGGATTAAAGGTGTGCGCCATCACTGCTCAGCGTATCTATCTCTCTCTCTCCCCTACTCCCTGCCCTCCCATCCTTTTTTGGGGAACTTCAGATCACATTCTTTCCATTTTGTACTCTGTAGGTTATTGAAGAAAGAGAGAAACTGAAAACTGAACAGGAAGCCCGGCAAAAGAAGATGTTTTGCCTCAGGACTGAGTTGGAGCGGCTCCATAAACAGCAAGGTATCAGACAACTCCTTTGTATGGCTGCTTTGTTGAGCAATAGACTCAAGTGGAGAGGTATTAGAACTTAGAATCAGAGAGAACCTAGAGAAAAATCATAAAAAGCATCCTCAGGTAGTCCTCTCAAATTCTTAGTTTTACCATATTTTCTGGTCTTTCTCTCTCTTCCCCTCTCTCCCTCTCTTTGTATTAGAGTGTGTAATTTGTTGTTGTTGCTTTTGTTTATTGAGACAGGGTTTCTCTGTGTAGCCCTGGCTGTCCTGGAACTCACTCTGTAGACCAGGCTGTCTTTGAATTTAAGAGCGTCTCCTTCTGCCTCCCAAGTGCTGGGGTTAAGTGTATGCCACCATGCCTGGCACTAAGTGTGTAATTTTTCCTAAACTCTTTTAGAATAAGTTGTAGATATGAAACCTTTGAGAACTTCAGTGTGTATTTACAAATAAGAATTCAAGTATGCAATACACTAATCAAAACTAGAAAATTACAGCCGGGCGGTGGTGGCGCACACCTTTAATCCCAGCACTTGGGAGGCAGAGGCAGGCGGATTTCCGAGTTTGAGGCCAGCCTGGTCTACAGAGTGAGTTCCTGGACAGCCTGGGCTACACAGAGAAACCCTGTCTCGAAAAACCAACAACAACAACAACAACAACAAAAAAAACTAGAAAATTAGGGCTAAGGTGATGGCTCAGGGCTAAAGCAAGTATGAGGATCTGAGTTTAGGTTCTCAGAACCCACAAAAAGTTAGATATAGTAGCACCTATCTGTAATCTCAACATTTCTATCTAGAGATGGGAGGCAGAAACAAGAGAATCCCCAGAAGCCTGGTGTATGTAGCAGCAGATGAGGTCCTGTCTCAAGCAAAATGGAAGATAAGGGCTAACACCAAAGGTTGCCCTTTGACCTCTACTCCAGTAAGATGTGTGTGCCTGTACTCACACATGTGAATATATGCACACAAACATACACACATGTAAAAGGTTTGTTTGGTGGTTTGTTTTGTTTTTTTGGTTTGTTGAGACAGGATTTCTTTGTTGTAACAGCCCTGACTGTCTTGGAACTCTCTTTGTAGACCAGGCTAACCTCAAACTCACAGAGATCTACCTGTTTCTGTGTCTCAAGTGCTGGGATTTTTTTTTTTTTTTTTAAGATTTATTTATTTATTATATGTAAGTACATTGTAGCTGTCTTCAGACACTCCAGAAGAGCGTGTCAGATTTGTTATGGGTGGTTGTGAGCCACCATGTAGTTGCTGGGATTTGAACTCAGGACCTTCAGAAGAGCAATCAGTGCTGTTAACCACTGAGCCATCTCTCCAGCCCCAGTGCTGGGATTTTTTAAATTAGGAAATTAATTGTACTATCTAGTCTACCTATTTTATTTATATTTTACTAATTGTTTTATAACTGTCTTTTATAGAAAAAGAAATTGAAAGGTTATTTGTCATGTTCAGTCATCAGTCTTTTAGTCGTTTACTTTTTTTTAATAAGATTTATTTATTTATTTTATGTATATGAGTATACATTGTAGCTGGACAGATAGTTGTGAGTCTTCATCTTGTTGTTGGAAATTGACTTTTAGGGACCTCTGACCTCTGCTCGCTTCGGTCAACCCTGCTCAACCCTGCTAGCTCAGTCCCTTCTTGCTCTGTTCCAAAGATTTATTTATCTTTATAAATAAATACACTGTAGCTATCTTCAGATACACCAGAAGAGGGCATCAGATCTCATTACAGGTGGTTGTGAGCAACCATGTGGTTACGGGGATTTGAACTTAGGACCTTCGAAAGAGCAGTCAGTGCTCTTACTTGCTGAGCCATCTCTCCAGCCCAGTCTTTTACTTTTTAATAGTAATAGTTTCTGAGCCTTTCTAGTCATAATTTGATAATTTAGAAAAGGTCATGTATTTTATAGAATGTCTTTTTTTTTTTTTTTTTGGTTTTTCAAGACAGGGTTTCTCTGTGTAGCCCTGGCTGTCCTGGAACTCGCTCTGAAGACCAGGCTGGCCTCGAACTCAGAAATCCACCTGCCTCTGCCTCCCAAGTGCTGGGATTAAAGGTGTGCGCTACCACTGCCCGGCTTTATAGAATGTCTCTTAATTTTAATTTATCTGATGTTTATGATTGACTTTAGCTTATTTATTTTTTCTAAGACTATGACAAAAGGAATGCTAAGTTCATGACAGGAGTGTCTCTCAGGGGAACTCTTTGAGACTGTGGTAAAAGTCATTCGTGAAGCTCCTTCCCACTACTTTAATTATTATTTTTAGCCTGAGAAACTTGCTTTGATGGTTATTGAGTGATTTTTTTTTCATTTTTTTTTATTCTTTCTATGTAGTGGGGTTTTTGTGTCAATGAGGAACTTCTAACCCTGCCCCAATTTGTTTAGTCATTTGTATGAGTGTATATTCATTCAGTGATAGCAGGTTATCATTTGTCATTGTCATTACTTATTTCCATGCTCCATTTTTTTTTTCAGATGTAGCTGGTGGGAGCCATTGAGTTGACTGTAGTGTCCTCTGTGTGTCCCTCATCACATTTGAGAGCTTTCTCTTTACCCACAGTGCTCTGGGATACCTTACTTTTTTATGCTTTTCCCCCTCCTCTCTCCTCCTCTTATTTTTGTGTTTGTTTGTTTGTTTGTTTGTTTGAGACAGTCTCTGTCTGTGTAACAGCCCTAGCTGTCCTGGAACTCCATTTGTAGACCAGACTGGCATTGTTGTTTTTTATTTTTTGTATTTGGAAACAAGGTCTCATGTAACCCCACTAGCCTCACATTCACTGTGTAGCTCAGGAAGATTGTGAAATCCTGACACTCCTGTCTCCATCTTCAAGGTGATGGGATTGCAGATATGTGCTGCTATCTTTTCTGTTTTTCACGTGTGCTTTTGAGGATTCGCACATGCAGTGAAAGAAAAAAGAGCAATGCTTCTAAATACCGCAACTGGATAATAGTCTGAAAGAGTCGAGGACGGAAAGATAATTGTTTCTGTCTGAATCTGTATTTCTTAAGATAAAAACCTTACTTATTTTGTTCCATAAGGGTTAATCAATGAATCAATTAAGAAATAACATAGGCATAAACTCATTGTAGAAACTGGTAAAATGTTCTTTAAGTTAGATAAAGTCAAATAATCTATTAGGAGACACATACATACAAACCTGCCTATGTCACCTGGGAGAGTTTCAGAGCCCGTGAGGTCCTACTGATTATCATTATAGAAAAGAGAATACGATCTCTAGCCTTTCACCTTTACGGAAACTTCTCCCAAGCTAACCCTATATGGAAAGAGACTGTTACTTGCTTTTAAGCTTTTTGGTGGAAAATGATTTTGTAACCATACAGCTCTACTTATAAATGTAAAAAAAATGAATTCTTTTAGTTTGTCATTCCTTAGATTTCTTTTGGTAAACATTTGACCATTCAGGGGAGATGTTGCGCAAGAAGCGAAGGGAGAAGGATGGCCACAAAGATCCACTTCTGATGGAGGTGGGTCGGCTTCAGGATAGTATTATGAAGGATATTGCCGAGCTACAGAAAGAGACAGAAGAGGCAGAAAAAAAGCAGTCTGAATTGGACAAAGTGGCTCAGATCTTGGGAATTGACATCTTTGATAAATCCCTGAAATCTTCAAATGACAGTAAAGAGTCTACAGAGAAGCCTGAAAAAGAAAAATCTAAGAGCCCAGAAAAAGAGTTGTCACCCTCCAACTCTTCCTCTAACAACAAGGTAATGACTACCTTTTGTTTATTTTTCCTTGTGGACTGCTGTAGAGGGTGTTTTGAGGTTTTCATTTATGTTTTTGAAAGAGGATCTCACTAAATAGCTCTGGTGTCCTGGAACTCGCTATGTAGACATGCTAGCTCTGAACTGACTTTAATCCCCTTGGCTCTAGGGTGCTGAGATTAAAGCATGTACCACCACACTCACTGCTACAACATTCTCAGTCCACTCTTCACACACAGCTAGTTACTGCAATAGATACACCATTACCTAGGCCTTACTACATTCCTCTCTGCTCTCTTGTTCACTATAATTCATCTACCCAAAATTCTCATTTCCTAAATGCCTTTTCCCCAACCTAGTGACTAATTCACATAAATAGAAGCATTTATTATTGATACCTTACTATTGGGGAGTTACATTTTTTTTTAAAGATTTATTTATTATTATATGAGTACACTGTAGCTGTCCTCAGACACACCAGGAGAGGGCATCAGATCTCACTCTGGATGGTTGTGAGCCACCATGTGGTTGCTGGGATTTGAACTCATGACCTCTGGAAGAGCAGTCAGTGCTCTTAACCACTGAGCCATCTCTCCCGCCCAGGGGAGTTACATTTTAAAAGAGAATTCAGGCTGGTGAGATGGCTCAGTAGGTAGAAGAACTTTTAATAGAAGCTGGGCAGCTTTTGCTCAATTCTCAGAGCCTGTAAAAAGTGTAATTTAGTGTCACGGGTCTATAAATCCAGCACTTCTAAGATGACATGGACAGAAACAGAAGAGTGAGCCTGAAGCCTGAGGGCCAGCCAGCTTGTATATACCTCCTAACGGCAGAGACAAAAAGAGACCTTGCCTCAATAAGGTAGATGGTAGGGACTGACCCCAGACACTGCTACAGCGCACACGAACCTGCATACTCACACTCACACTCACACTAAAAAATAGAATTGTTAATTCAGAGGTCTTAACTTTTTTTTTTTTTTAAAGATTTATTTTATGTATATGGGTACACTGTAGCTGTACAGATAGTTGTGAGCCTTCATGTGGTTGTTGGGAATTGAATTTTTAGGACCTCTGCTCACTCTGGTCAACTACGCTTGCTCAGTCCCTGCTCACTCTGGCCCAAAGATTTATTTAATATTATACATAAGTACACTGTAGCTGTCTTCAGGCACACCATAAGAGGGCATCAGATCTCATTACAGATGGTTGTGAGCCACCATGTGGTTGCTGGGATTTGAACTCAGGACCTTCGGAAGAGCAGTCAGTGCTGTTACCCGCTGAGCCATCTCGCCAGCCCAGGTGTTAACTTCTACTGGTGACTTTTAGTCAGTTTAGGAATATTTGATCTTATTCCTTTCTATCACTCCATGGAAATTACTGTCTGCTTTATCCACATGGAGCAGTGGCTTTCCAGGACACACAAGAAAAGTGATTTGACTTGTTCCTTATTTTCTTCACATTCTTAACTTGCAGACTATCATTTGTTTCTCTTCCTAGTCATCATTTGATTTTTAAATTTAACATATTTGTTTGTATAGGTAATATATTCAGCATCTACTAAAGGGTATAGTGAGATGACCCCTCCCCACCGTTGTTCTCCAGTTCCTGTCCACATTGTTCTCCAGCTTCTTTTCTCCGAGGCAGTCAGACCTTTCTACAACCTTGAATATCCTCTTTAAAAGCATTTTATATATGTGTGTGAATAATATATACAATGTATATGTATGTACATATATAATTACATTTATTTCACTGTGTATATAATATATGTGTATATACAAATATTATGTGTATGTACATATATACACATCTAATTATATTTAGGTATGTATATAATGTGTGTATATGTAGTGTATATGTGTATATACATACATAGTTATATTTATTTAGGTATGTATGTGTGTGATAGCACATGTAAGGTGGGAGGAGGACAACTTGTAGGAGTCCCTTCTCTCCTTCCACTTTGTTTTTGAGGTGGGTTCTCGTTGTTTCTGCTGTGCTTTGATTTACAGGCTACCTGGTGCCCATGAGCATGGTGTGTCTCCTCTCTCTACCTCCCATCTCACCTTATGAGGGCTGGCTGGATGACACCAAACCTAGCTCTTTACATGGATTCTGGAAATGAAACCCGAATCATCCGCTTAAGCTTAATCACATAGTCTCATTGACGCCATATGGTCTTGATATTCCTTTAGAGAAATTTTTCTAAAATATCTCTACAATTCTCTAAAATATATATCTACAGGATATATAAGTAGCTATGCATTTTTTTATTTAAAGTTTTTTTTTTTTTTTTATGTGTATGGATATTTTTGCCTGCATGTATATCTATACACTACAGAGGCTTGAAGAGGAGTTACAAGCAGTTGTGAGCCACCAGGTGGCTACTGGAATTGATCTCTGGTCCTCTACAAGAGCAGCTAGTGCTCTTAAAAGCCATCTCTCCAGCCTAGTCATTATATTCCTTTGTTTGTTTGTTTTTTATTTTTTCAAGACAAGGTTTCTCTGTGTAGCCCTGGCTGTCCTGGAACTCACTCTGTAGACCAGGCTGGCCTCAAACTCAGAAATCCGCCTGTCTCTGCCTCCCAAGTGCTGGGATCAAAGGCGTGCGCCACCACTTCCCGGCCCGGTTATATTCTTGATGTGAAAGAGCTGTAGTGCCTAATTCATTTTCTTGGTCTTTGAATATAGGTTTTATTAAGTTTCTCCCTATCTTATATAGCTTTTTATATTACACACTAGACATTTGGTCATAATTCCTGTGGTTGAGATTCCTATGATTATGTAATCACCTGCTTTTTTGCAAGTAGATAAATCTGGACTTCCTTGAATTTTTGGTAAGTGTAGTTTTTTTCTCTAGGAATCAAAAGTAAATGAAAAGTCCTGTATTAAGAGCCCTAGTTCTATTGAAAGCCTCCAACTGACTGCTAAGCAGTCTGATGAGCCTGTTGCTGCTTATGAGTACTATGATGCTGGCAATCACTGGTGCAAAGACTGCAATACCATCTGTGGGACCATGTTTGACTTCTTCACCCATATGCACAATAAGAAGCACACACAGGTAGGTATCCTGACACTGTTGTTTCTGCTGTCACCTCATCCCCTCCAACTTCTGTGCTCCCATCTGCATTACAAAGCTGGAAAATGAAACATTCTCAAAAGAGCAGGCGCCCATTCTGAAGAGCCAAGAGTTAACAACCAAGGAGATACTACCCTCAGGGCTCAGTCAGGGGCCTACTCTAACTAAACACCGTATGAGTGTAAGTGAGGCTTCTCTCTCTCTCCATTCCTTGAGTACCTGAATTTTTATTTATCCATTTCTTGTACTTGAGCTAACATGTTTTTACCTTTTCCACAGGTGATTCCATTTAAACAGTTGACAGAGTTGGTGGGTGGGGGTGGGTAGCTAAGAACTGCTGGTTCCCTGGTCTGATATTTAGGGGAAGAAAAAGAGAGAAAAGTGGGTCATTGGGACTTTAGTGCTGTTGTGTGAGCGCCTCTGCCTCTTGCAAATAGACACTGGATCCCTACAACAGACCTTGGGCTTCAAAGACCCAGAGTGAGACTAAGCAAGACACTGTAAAGCGGACTGACAAGATAACTGTTCCCGCAAAAGGTACGTTTCCTCCCTCCCTGCTTTTCCAACTAAAATCTATTCAACTAAAATATATTTTGAAGTGTTCTTATTAAGAAGTAAGTTGAGAAGTTGAGTATCTTTAAAACTTTGTTTATAGGTAGTCAGTGCTTCATCTAGAGATGATCCCTGAGTACTTACTTAGTACGTACGTGAGAGCTCTCCTCATGCAAATAAGTAAATTTACTATTGAGGAGTGTATGCTTTCTAAATGTCTGCTAAGATGCTTGGTATGTGTTAGACCTTCAGGAATGGATCTGGTTAAGGAATGGATCTGGCATAGGTTGTTACTGGTTTAACCACCGAGGCAGTGTTCCCAAGTGGTAAAAAGAATAGCTGCATAGAGGTAAAACTTTAGGTTAGAAAGAGTATGTCCTTAGGATTCATCTGACTGCCTCTTCTGACTCCAAAGAGGGGATGGTCGTCTTATTGCAAAATAGTGATGGCATTTGCCTCTGATTTCTGTCAGCCTTGATGGAAAAGGCTTGCTTCCTCTTTTCTATTTCTTTTAGGCTCTGAGTTTCTGATTCCTATCACTGGGTTTTACTGCCAACTCTGTGAGGAATTTTTGGGGGATCCGCTTTCTGGCGAGCAGCATGCCAAGGGCCAGCAGCACAATGAGAGCTACAAGGTTGGTCTCTGAGCTTCTCACCTCTCCGCACTGGCTTCCCTGCCCATGTCAAATATCAGTTAGCTGCCAGCATTTTCCACATGCCATCTAACATAGGAGGTTCTCAGCCCTAATTCTTGAAAAGATTGTTCCAGTGATTTATTCTTAGAGTTGTAGCTGTGGCAAGGGCCAAGATTTTCTCTTATATATCAATTTGACAACTTGTTAAGTCTTTATATTTTCTCTTTCCAGAAATATGTGGAAGAAAACCCATTGTATGAAGAAAGAAGAAATCTGGACCGCCAAGCTGGCTTGGCTGTTGTCCTAGAGACAGAACGGCGACGACAAAACGAGCTAAAACGCAAACTTAATGAGAAACCAAAGGAGGAGAAGATAGAAAAAAAGGCAAAAATTGTGAAAGAAGCAAAGGAAGATGACAAAGCCTCTGGAGAACTAGAGGATCAACTCTGTGAGGGTGGGAGTTCCCCTGAGAAAGGTGAAATTGAAAGGAGTGCTAGCCTCAGACCCCATGTGAAAGAAGAGATAAAGAAGGGATCATCATCAATCGCATCTTCTTTTGGAAAGTTCAGTTGGAAGAAGCCAGAAAAAGAAGAAGAAAAAGGTTCAGTGGTAACCCCAGGTACCCCTAAGGAAGACACTGTGGAAACCAATAAAGACAGAGATGATGGCAAAGCTGAAGTTGGAAAGGCAAAGCCCATCAAAATCAAGCTTTCTGGAAAAACTGTCGTTGCACATACCAGTCCCTGGACACCTGTCGTTACAACTTCAACACAGACTAAGATCCGACCCAACTTGCCTATCCCATCCACAGTACTCCGCAAGTCAGGTTCAGCCACAGTGAGCAAACCTGCTCCTCTTAATACCTTTCTGTCTATCAAGTCCTCTGGAACTTCCACCAAGCCTCTGCCAGTGGTTAAAGAGTCTTCATCAGATCTTCTCTTGCCTCCAGATATCATCTCCAAAGCTTTTGGAGGAGAAGAGGTGGTTCTAAAAGGGTCTCCAGAGGAAAAAGTGGAACTGGCTGAAAAGAATGAGCCATCCCAAGTACCTGAGCAAATGCTGGCTCTACTTCCACCACCACCTCCACCTCCACCCCCACCCCCACCTCCACCGCCCCTGGTTATACCTCAACTCTCTGCCCCATCTCCTGCTCAAACAAATAATGTCTTAACTCCAGTGAAATCTAATTCGATGGTATCTCAGACTTTTAGTCTTGGGTTCCAAGGTCCTAACATTTTGAATCCAGGGTTGCCTGTGGCCTTCATGGCCTCAGAACAACCAGCTGCCATTCCTTCTGATGAGACAGCTCCTGGGGTGAGTGAGAGTGACCGGGACCAGACCCTAATCTCTATGTTAGTACGGCCTCCACCACCCCTTTCAAGTGTATTTAGTGAACAGGCCAAAAAATTAGAAAAGCGAAATTCGTGCTTAGCCACAGCCAATGCTAAGGACCTGTATGACATATTCTACAGTAGTGGTGGAAAGGGGGCCCATGAGACTAAGCTGAGTAGTAGTCCATTGGCCAATGGGGAAAGCAGCAGCCTTTCTAGAACAGAAAGTTCAGATATCGCCTCCACTTCTGCTTTGAACAGTAGTGTGTCCTCAGAGGACCTGCCTCCATGTAGTGCTTTGGTCACTGCTACTGAAATCAGCAATCTTGAAAATCCTATTTCAAAAAGTATAGAGTCCGTAGGGAAATGGTCTGTTGAAGATCAAATAGATCCCAAAAGCAGGGACAGCACCTATAGCTTCCTACAGCCTCTGACAAGATTATACCAAAATAGTTACCAAAATTATGAAGTAGTTTCGCCAAAGACAGACACTTTGGTCATGTGGGCTTCTGGTTCTTTCCAGAATGACACTGATAAAAATAGACCTCCAGAGGGGAAAATCAAATTTGACCTGGGAGAGCCAGGGCCACCTGGTACAGACTCATCTTCTCATCCATCAGACAGACACTGTCAAACCAACGGATGTCAGAAGTTGCTAGAAATTAACCTCATAGATAACCAAAACAAGAACCAAGAGGTGCACCAGCCAGAGGATTGCAGGGAAAGTGCAGCGAAGAGAAGCACAGAGCTAAAAGAAAAGGTAGCAGCTGAAGAAGGAGGTGCCAGCAGCATGGAACATTCTAATTCAAACCATGACAACAAAAATACATGGGAAAGAGAAATGGGACAACCCAAGCTGTCAACAGTTGGCAACGAGGCACAACAGTCTAGCAAATTGATGACAGGACGTGAAAATACAAGTAAAGTAGTAATTGAATTGAGTCAGTCTCTCCCTTCCAAAAGGACAAAAATAGATTCATTTCCATCATTGCTCCAGAATCCAAAAGGCATGCCTGAATTACTTCTGCTGTCCCCAGCTGGATCAAGTATGTGTTTAAAGAGACAAGAGACTTGGGAGAGGCCAGAGAAACCAGGAGTGGAAGATGTGGAGCTACAAGGTATCCGTCCAGAACTAACTGTGACAATAGAAAGCAAAGTTTTAGAAAACTTTGACACTACACATTTAGAGGTAGAGGGATTTGCAGCTCTGAGGAATCTGGGAGATATGCATGCTGATTTCTGCAATAGTCAGATAGAACAAACACAGAGATCACCAACTTCCCTGTCACAGGAAATGTGTGAAGAAAATTCTGTGTCATCTGTTGTGTGTAATCTTTCCAATGCCAGTGACATTGAACCAGTACCATCTTTTTCTGGATTTCCATTAGAATCTCCCAAAACTTTGGTGCTTAATTTTGAAACAGAGGGTGCACATAGCTCATCTAATTCCAGAAATGGGAGAATCACATCTAACTCTTTAGAAACTGAACAGCCTATGGAAAATGTTGACCATGACTTAGGAGGTGAGAGAACACACCAGGCCCTTGACCTCTTGGCTGGAGGAATGTTGTCTGAGGAAGTAAAGGAGATGTCACCACTACAGAAAGGTTTACTCAGAATGGACTCCACACCAGTCAGTCCTGCAGGCCTTGGACCGGCTCCTTGCCTTCCGGACCTTGTTGATTTTGTCACACGGACACCTGGAGTTCCAAAAGAGAAACCATGTTTTCCACTTTCTGAGACACATGACTTTCTCAAGTGTAGTAGTTCTTTGGAGATGGGATCACCACCTCCAGAAATCCTGCCGGTGTCTGTCTCAGAGTTGGCAATTTCTCAAGGAAGTGAAGACAATGACAGTGCTTTGAATTTGGTAAAAACTCCAACCTCAGGCTCCCCCTCAAGGGATCAGGTAGTTGGAGGCAATGTGAGCCCTCAGGAAATGCCTGAACAAGAAGCTGCAGTTGATGTCATCCCAGACCGTACAAGGTCCAGTGTTTATGACTATAACAGTCAGGACTACTTAAATGGATGAATCATTGGATTTTAGAAATTGGATCCCAGGACTAGTTGGCAATCTCATCTGGAACTGTCACAGTAAATGTTCATTGGAGCTAAAAAAAAAAAATGTCTCCCTCCTCTTTCCCTTTAAAATACTAGACAAAATACGTTTTAACAACTTCTCTACATATCTGTAAAAAAAGTATTTTCTGTTAATTTTTTAAAATTTTTGGCCAAATTATTTTCTCTTTGCCATTAAAGTCAAATGTCTATCTGGCTCACCACAAAGTGTTCTTTGATTTTGGCTTTGAGGCTGCCATTTCTGGAATGGGGATGGGGTGGGGGGTGGGAAACAGCTGACTTAAATTACTATGTTGTATACCTACCTACTTTTCTGGGCAGCTGAAGGATCTCTGGAAGAAACACCAGAAAGCTTGATGGAAGAAAGCTTTTGAAGAAAGAACTGCTCCTCCCTCAGGTTCCGTCCATTCGGATGGGCCTGCCTTAACATTGTCAGGAATGCATCGTGGGTAGCCGTACTTGCTGTTTTAACTCTCCTCACTGGCATAGTAGCTCCTTCCTGTGTTGCCTTTGCTTCAAATGGTTCAAGTCACCTACAGACTTGTTTGGAAGTGGCCTCAGTAAATAACAGGAAACTGGCAGGCTCAGTTTTGGAAGACAACAAACTGGTAAGGCTTATTCCTGGCTCGGTGCCAGGAACATTTGTGTTTTGTAATGGCCTTTGCTCATTATATTGTGGTCCAGTGCATCTTATGTTAGATTGTTTATCAGCCATTTCTGTTGTGAACTCTAGAAGATCTGAAATTGGGATTGGACTCACTTCTGTTCCACAAACATAGATGTAACCCTCTACCTCTCCTTACCCAACTTATTACCGCCATAGTGTGATGTTTTGGGTTGTACATTTTGTTTAATAAAAGATTAAAGAATTTATGAAGTTGGCTTGGACAAGTTTAAATCCATTTTTAATGTGTTAAATTTTTTTTGGAATAAATGTATTCATCTCCTGCTTCTTTCTGTATGTTTGTCTTGACACCACACAAATTTGAGCTTCAAAAGAAACTAGAATAGTAAATGGCTGCCCTGCTGTTTACCCCAGCCTGCAGCTGTACTTCTCCAGAGCCACTTCCTTCTCATCAGTATCAGAGATTGTACAGTACCCTGTGCTGACTGAGTGTAAAGGAAAGTTGGCTCCCCCTAGGCGCTTCTGGAAATGGAGCTCTGAATGGACATTCAGGTGCATGGTGGGGTGCACTTGGGAGTCAGGCCTCAGGATTTCTTTTCTTTTCTTTTTTTTTTTTTTTAATTTTTTTTGGTTTTTTTCAAGACAGGGTTTCTCTGTAGCCCTGGCTTTCCTGGAACTCACTCACCAGGCTAGCCTCAAACTCAGAAATCCGCCTGCCTCTGCCTCCCAAGTGCTGGGACTAAAGGCGTGCGCCACCACCGCCCAGCAGCCTCAGGATTTCTAAACTGTTCAATTTCCTTCTGCTGTTCCTTTGTCAGACGTGTGTCACATGGTTCAACAGAGACTTGGGCAGAGCCAGCCTCCACCTGCTCCTCAGCATTCCTTCAAGTCTTTCTACAGGATTCCTGTCCTGGTTCCTTATCTACGGAACCCCTAGATTGAGTTTAGTGAGAATATTTAGTTTTCCTAGGGTGGTAGTTAATTCCAACTTGGAAGTCCTGACTTCTGTTGTGAAAAGGCATGGTGGATATGAGAGTTGAGATCTTTGACTGTGTCTCAGCCGTTTGCTTTGCCTTGTTTGTGATGAGTGTCTTTACATCATTGTATTCTAGTTGTCATGTTGTCTTTATTCCTCTAAAGATGAGGGTTATGGCTTCATCTCACAATCAAATCCGTACAGAATCCTGAGTAACCTTGATAGAGTGAGAGAGAGTGTGAATGTGAGGACGCATGCACATGAATGTCAGAAGACAGCTTTGAGGAGTCGATTCTGGGGACTGGACTTGGGTCATCAGACTTAGGTGGGAAGCACGTGTACATACTGTTCCTCGGGTCTTACACTAAAGTTTGACTTGAGTGTACTCTTGGTATGGAAACTGAGTGGCTCAAAAAGTTGCTCTTAGAAAAGCTTAAACTCCAGTGGGTTTCAAAAGAGATCACTTTTTCAGAAAACTGCTCCTTTCTTGTTATAGGAGGTTATCTATGGGAATTTAAGGAAAAATAAATTTAAATGCTAGTCTGTACTGACTTTCAGGCCTCACTTCCACTTCTCTCTTGGGGAGAGGGATTAATCATACCTAGATTTAACTTCACTCCCTAGGTTAGGAGGGGCTACTTGAAGGGAGTAGGAAGGGATAAGGCGATATCTAAGGAGGGCAGACCTACCACAGGCAGCTAGAGCCTAAAATTCCACAGAGGACGTCGAGCTTAACTCTCCCTTACCATTTCAGAATGGCTTCAGGGCTTATTCCAAAGTTGTCTATAAATCTAGGATTTCCTCTGGAATAGTCCCTTCTAAAAGTTGAAGGAATGGCATTCTTCAACTGTCCCCTAAACCAGCAGAAGGAACAGCTTTTAGGACACTAGTTTGCAGGAAGTGCTGCCATCGCCCTTTGATAAGTGGCATCTAGCTTTGGAGTCTGTCCAGAGAAGCCATGTGAAAGTGCAGAACTCTATCCAGTAGCTGGTACTTGGACATTTAAAAGGCTTATTTTACCACGGTACTAAAAGTTTGGTCATGGGGCTGGAGAGATGGCTCAGCAGTTAAGAGCACTGACTGCTCTTCCAGAGGTCCCAAGTTCAATACCCAACACCCACATGGTGGCTCACAACCATCTGTAATGAGATCTGATGCCCTCTTCTGGTGTGCCTGGATACAGCTACAGTGTACTCCTATAAGTAAAATAAATCTTTAAAAAAAAAAGATTTTAAAAAAAAGTTTTACTTTGGAGGTGAGGAATGACTCTGTCTTTTACACAGGCTTTGTTGCAATAGAATTATGTTTAAGTTAAGAACAATTTTTTTCTTAATTTATCTTTCTGTTCATTGATGTTTTGCCTGCATGTATGTCTGTGTGACCATGTGAGAAGCCCCAGACCTGGGATTACAGACAGGTGTGAACTGCCCTGTGGGGGCTGGGGATTGAACCCAGATAGTCTGGAGTAGCAGCTAGTGCTCTTAACCGCTGAGCTATCTCTTTAGTTCCCTTCCCCCTAAGCAGTTTTTACTGGATGACTTCAGCAGTAAGAGATTAACAGTGTTTAATATGGACAAATGCCTACTTTCACCCAGTTCCTTTAAATTATTCCCTGAAAGTCCCCTATGCTTTGTGAATGCATAGGGGACTTTGCATGTTTTTCCCCTATTTATAACTGGTCTCACAGGCTGTGAGACCAGTGATCTTTCTGTTAATACTACTGAGCAATATAGTAAAGTACTCTTTACCTAACTATTCTATTTCATCTCTCAAAACTGAAAAAGCAAGAAAAAAAAAAAAGGTTTTTGTCAATAAAGCATACAAAAA
>JADRCD010167008.1:0-12245 GCA_019843815.1 Montemys delectorum
CTTAAAATGTCCTTTTAGAACCTGGGAAAGGAGATATCTTATGACATGTAAATAAAGAAAATATCTTAAAAATATATCCTTTTAGTTTATATTTACTAATGATTAGAAGTGGCATATTTTCATACAGTTAAATTTGTTAATTAACAGACAAAAAGGGATTGCTTTTTTTGTGCACTTGAACTTCAACATTTATAACAAACAGATAAAGGGGATCTTTGTAATTTAAATTAACAAAAATATACACATAGAGTGCCTTTCACAGTCACAAAAGAAATATACAGCTTTGTCAAATGCAACTTCCTTCTGTTTTTACCCACTCTGTATGCATTACATTGTAAAATTGTATGCATACAAGCATACACATATGCATTATTAACTTTTCTATTTATACATCTACTACCTATTTAAAATTATTTGATTTTATTAAAGGAATCAGATAGTAATATTACATCAAAATAGTGAAAAGTGAGTTAATAATGAGGTTGTATTATTAACACAATGAACATATTAAGCTTTTGCTGAGGTAAAGGAAAAAAAAAAAAGTAAGTTTATACGGATTCCCTGTTAGTGAGTGTATATTTTAACAGTCACAATATACAATTGATTATTTTTCTTTTTTCACCAATTTATTGAAAATAGATTTTCTTTTCATATAATTTGTCTTGATCACAGTTTTCCTTCCCTCTTCTCTCAGTTTCTTATCTTTCTCTTCCTGATCTACTTTCTTTCTGTCTCTTGTTAGAAAAGAATAGACTTTTAAGAGATGATGACCATACATAATAAAATAAAATATAATAAGGGGAAGCAAAATCGATCATATTGAAGTTGGAAGCAATAACTAAACAAGAGGAAAAGCTTTACAAGAGCAGACACAAAAGCCTGATACTTACTTGTTCTCAAAGTCAAAAGCCCAATAAAAACACTAAGCTAGCTAATAGCTATGATATCTACTCAAAGGACCTGGTTCAGACCTATGTAGGCTGTGTGTCTGCTGCTTTTGTGAGTTCATATGAGCCTTCCTTAGTTTATTCAGAAACCTTGTACTGCAGATGTCCTCCATCCACTCTGGCTCTTATAATCTTTCTGTTTCTGCTTCTGTAGGACTCTGAACTCTAACAGAAAGAAGTTTAAGCTGACTCCCCATTTAGACTATCTGTTAAATGTCTGGCTGTGTGTCTCTACACCTATTCTAGAGATGAGAGAGTCCAGAGACTTAAGGTAAAACTAAACATTGATGGTCTAAAAAATAAAATTATCACTAAAATGACTCCTAATAATATTCTGCTACATTCTTTATTTCTGTTTTTACCACTCTGTATGCATTACATTGTATATTTGTATGTATGCAAGCATGCATACCTGCATTATATACTTTTCTACTTATATATCTATTACCTATTTAAAATTATTCAATTTTTCTATGGGAACCAGAAAATAATATTACATCAAAATGGCGAAAAGTGGTGAAATATGAATATTTGATCTGTCCTTTATCCAATCATTGTCTGAGAGGCTTGCTCCTGAAGGAGGTACACACTGATTCTTTACAGGAGGAGAGACGGTGTGTTCAGTACTCATAAATGTTCTAATCACAGTCTTAAAATTTATGACAATTATATAAACTCCATAAGATGTGTGTTCATTTAAAAGACTCATCAAATAAAAGAAAATACAAGTTCAACAGTGGCTTAACAAAGAATATGCAATTAGGAGCCATTAAGATTGCTAATGCAGAGTCTAGGTCCTCCAAATGCTGACAAGTTGTTTGAAATGTAGTATAGGTTTCATTTGACTCCCTTATCAACAAGCAATCACATCATAGACCACACTAGGACATTCAGCAAGCTTTAACAGATATAAGAAAATTGAAATAAATCCTTGCATCTTATCTATGGATTAAAGGTCAACTTCAACAATAGAAGAAATAACAGAAAGCTTACAGACTCAAGGAAACTCAAGAGCTCTCTATGCAATAATCATTGGTTCAGGGTAGAAATAAAGAAAAGAGTTAAGACTATCAAGATCTCAATGAAATCAAAGACATAACATACCTAACCTTTTGGGACAAAATGAAAGCAATGCTAAGAGGAAAGTTCATAGCAGTAGGTGCCTCTATGAAGAGACTGGAAAGTACCCATACTAACAATTTGAAAATACACTTGAAAGCTCTAGGGAAAAAAACGAGCCAAACACACCCAAGAGGCGTAGATGACAGGGCTGAAAATTAAATTAAAAAACAAAAACAAAAACAAAAAACAGACAATTAAACTGAAAAATAGATAAAAAATGTGGTACATGTACATAATGGAATACTATTGATCTATTAAAACAAGTGTTACAGAATTTGCAGACAAATGGATGAAACTGGAACATATCATCCCCAGTGAAGTAACCCTGACCCCAAAACAAGTGCATGGTATATACTCACTTATAAGTGAATATTAACCATATAATACAAGATACAAGTGCTCCATAGTAATCAATAGGCATAAAAATAAGTGTGAGAATGCAGCTAGGAAATGTGTTGCTCTAGTAATGTGGCCGTAGATTCCCTTCTAAGATATATGACACCTCTAGCCCTGGATATTTGTTACTTTCTAGTTCCAAGTATGATTTCCCTAACATTGAGTATGCATTAAATCCACATAGATAGCTGTTTTTACTGCCAATATATGAGTACCATGACAGCACCTTTGAGGATGTATTGTCATAATGGTTACTGTTGTGGTTCACAGCTGTTACAGCTGGGTAGGTCTATGGATTGCTTCTTTTCTTTTGACATCTTGCATAGTACATCCTGAGTAAAAGTTAGACTGCAGGAAGGAGGCAACTATATCCAGCTCTATCTTTTACATGTTGTGTCTGGAAAGCATTGTGTTTTCTACAAAATGAACTTATCATTAGCCACCAAGTGACAACTAGTGGCAAGAATAGCCTAGATTATTTGGGGAATTACATGGACTTCCCTGCCCAACCACTCAAACAGAGATTTCTCATGCCTGATACTTTGTTGTTGTTGTTGTTGTTGTTGTTGTGTGATATAGTTGAGCATTCTCAACTCATATGTAATGATTCATTTAATTTAAGAATGTGTATGTGTGTGTATTGTATAATTTCATAAATATATACCTTGTATGTAATTTTAGGAAGGATGTTTTCATAAGTCATTATCAAACATTCCTAGTGTTTCTTGTTCCTCCTCCCTTCCTCTGCTATCTTGATGATGGCCATTTAGACTGAGGTGAGAAGAAAGCTCAGCACAACTTAAATTTATAATTTACATATATTTGTAATTTAATTGTATTGAACATTCTAAAAATATGCAATAGCCATTGTATGTCTTCATTTGATAACTTTCTATTCAGTGTGACTGGAGTATTTGTTATCTGATTTTTTTTTATTAGAGACCACAAGCACATCAAGGCCAAACATGAATACCAGATTAAAAAATTTATAAACTAAGCCGGGTAGTGGTGGCACATGCTTTTAATTCCAGCACTTGGGAGGTAGAAACAGGCAGATTTCTGTGTTCAAGGCCAGCCTGGTCTAAAGAGAGAATTCCAGGACAGCCAGGGCTATACAGAGAAACCCTGTCTTCAAAAAACAAAACAAACAAACAAACAAAATCTAAAGAAAAAATCTCTTCAAAATATGCAGATATTTATTATTATTAATGATAATTGGTTTTATTCTAATGAGAGTGAAAAATGGGGATGAATTTTTCTGGGTAAGAGACTGGAAAATACATATGAAGAGTTGGCGAAGGGTAAACAGTAATGAAAGCATATTATTTGAAAAACATTTCAATAAGAAGAAAATGTGTATTCAAAAAAATGAATAAACTAAAATACGCAGTGAATGCATATAAATGTATTGAAGTTCTATGTAGTCATGCTTGAATTTATAAACAATCTGATAAATAACCTTCCAAAGCATGTCATTCTAAGTCACAAACTTCCCTAAGGTGTTCTCATTTCCTCCCCATTTCCCACTGAATTACGCCCTAGTCCTTTATTTTAAGTTGTAAGGCTTCATTTGATCTGAGTTCTATCCTTTCTGGACTCAGCACTTAACATCTCCACATTCTTTCCTACACTGTAGCTGTAATTGTCTGTTTTGTTTTCATAGAACTTATTGAGCTTATTTCTGCCTCAAGATGCATCCTGATTTATGCTATTTTCTTGAAGAAAAAAAAAAGAGACCCATTCTACATGAATTTTTGCATGAGTTATATTTATATCACTTTGGTTTTATTATTCCATTTACTCCTTAGAAATGCTTTCTCTGAGCGCTCAAATGGCCCCATTTATCAGTAACATTACTCTGCCTATCATCATTACTGAACTTGACATTTTGTGAAACTATTGTCCATTTACTTGTTTCCTTTTTTACTTGTCTTCCTTGTTCTAAGTATGATGACAGTTAAGGCATTACCTACTATAGCTACTACTATTTCTTTAGAAATGCATATATTGGTGTATGCCTAATGCTGAATAAATACATGTGTAAGAAATTAAAAATAGTGATTTAGACATGAGCCATGCTTTATTCTATCAACTCTGGACCAAATATTTTCTTTAGCCACTCCTCCACTTCCTTCAACATAATTTGTATAAGCTCCATGGCTTATAAAGGCTACCATTTGAAATGTCTGTGATGTGGTCTGAGTTGATTGTATAGGCATCATGAACTCCAATGAACCATGAACCAATTACTGGTTGGTTTTGTTTGTTTGTTTGTTTGTTTGTTTGTTTTAAAATCACACTTAACTAGTTATACAAATAGGGAATGATTAAATGGAATGTTTACCTTTCAAGTTACATCAAATATTTGATCTAATTTTTAAAGGTTTGTTTTATTTATTTTATGTGTATGAGTACACTGTAGCTTAAGCCATCATGTGTGTGACTGCTAGGAATTGAAGTTAAGACCTCTGCCTGCCCCATTTGCTCCAGCATAATACACTGTAGCGATCTTCAGACACACCAGAAGAGGGCATCAGATCTCATTATGGGTGGTTGTGAGCCACCATGCGGTTGCTGGGATCTGAACTCAGGACCTTCGGAAGAGCAGTCAGTGCTCTTACCCGCTGAGGCATCTCACCAGCCCCTTGATCTAATTTTTAAAAGGAGAATTACTAGTCTTATTTTCATTAGTCAAGTTACTAGAAAGTGATCAATTTAAAAAAACACCAAAAAACATTATCTAAAAATGAAGTAGCTATTACATCTATACATAGCACGTGTTTGCTCTTTAAAACTTGACAAAACAAAATTTAAGATATGGGTTAGAGAAGTTTGTATAGAGCTTGAGATCTTCTCATACCATCTGTTATGGCTGTGGCAATGTTTATTTTCATGTGATTATGGGAATGAAGAAGTTAAGTTCTTGATCCTTGAGAAGAGTTTTAATAGTACTATATGATGCATTTGTAGACATCTTCATCTGACTTGTTGTAAACTAACTCTGACACTTCTTTTTACTTTCATGTAATTAGGTAAGACATACCAATGATTCCTTCTCTCTGTCTGTCTGTCTGTCCACCCACAACTATCTCATTATTTCTTGTCTTTCTCTGTATCTATCCTCTTTTCTTTTTTCTCTTTCTTGTTGGCCTCTCTCTCTCTCTCTCTCTCTCTCTCTCTCTCTCTCTCTCTCTCTCTCTAAATATATATATATTTATATATATATTTATATTTATATATTTATATATATATTTCCTCTCTCTTTCTGTATTTCACCCTATTCTCTATCTTTCTCACACATATGGCATTCTTATTTAGAAAAACACAACAGTTATAATCTAGTCCCAATAGTACAGGGCCCATACCAAGACAATGATTATATTATATAGTACTTGTCATCAATAGCACATTTAAGGACAAACTTAGGTTTATTTTCACAGATATTGTCTTGATATTTAATTAGCATATAGAGTTTAGAAACAATGTTAGATTATAGTGGTTTTAGTTATAAGGAAGCAAAAGTTTGTTATGATGGTAAATCAAATATTATAAACCTTCAGTGAGTTCCATAATGATAGTTATGTTGAGGATTGGTTCTTAATCAGGCTCCCAAAAGCCATGCTTCCAGATACTGAGGGTCCCTGCCCCTGGATGACTTTGATTGGTAATAAAGAATTGCCATACAGCCAATAGCTGGACAGAGAGACAGAGGTAGGACTTTTAGATTGTGAGTAAGGGAAGTAGGGGGAAGAACAACAGACAGAATTGCCATGACAGGGATGGGAGGGTGGGGAGCAGACAGCTTAAACCTAAGGTCCAGTCGACATATAAGAATCAAGGTACGTAGCCACAGTGGCCACTCTCCTGACTGGGTCTTGGGCAGCAAAGATAAAATATAGATTTCAAAGGTGTTAACTAAGGATTGCTGGACAGAAATGTGTGCTAGCAATGGGAAGGTTCAGGAACTTCCCAGCCATTGAGCTAGTAAGGCATATTAAAAATTAAGCTGACATATGTATGTCTTTCATTCATGAATCCAGAGCTCTTGGACAGGAACAAAGCACTTGTGATCTGCCCAGAGCATAGAGCAGCTTTAAGCTATTAACTGCTACATAGTTACATAACATTTACATCATATTTCAAAATATAAGTGTTAGCATAAATTGATGTCTAATATTATCATCCTTAGTTACTTCTGAAAGATTGCTAATTATGTACAATTTAGCATAGTTAATCTCTGCCACTCCTTCTGTGGGTGTTTGATTCCCTTTTTTAAGAAGGAATGAAATGTCCACCTTTTAGTCTTCCTTCTTCTAAAGTTTCTTGTGGTTTGTGGGTCGTTCTTCCTGTATTCCAAACTTCTGGGCTAATAACCACTTATCAAAGAATGCATACCATGTGTGATCTTTTGTGATTGGGTTACCTCACTCAGGATGATACTCTCCAGATCCATCCATTTCCCTAAGAATTTTATAAATTCATTGTTTTTAATAGCTGAGTAGTACTCCATTGTGTAGATGTACCACACTTTCTGTATCCATTCCTCTGTTGAGGGACATCTGGGTTGTTTCCAGTTTCTGGCTATTATAAATAAGGCTGCTATGAACATGGTGGAGCATGTGTCCTTATTACATGATGGAGCGTTTTGTGGGTATATGCCCAGGAGTGGTATGACTGGGTCCTCTGGTAAAACTATGTCCAATTTCCGGAGGAACCGCCACACTGATTTCCAGAGTGGTTGTACCAGTTTGCAATCCCACCAGCAATGAAGGAGTGTTCCTATTTCTCCGCAGCCTCTCCAGCATCTGCTGTCACCTGAGTCTTTTATCCTAGCCATTCTGACTGGTGTGAGGTGGAATCTCAGAGTTGTTTTGATTTGCATTTCCCTGATGACTAAGGATGTCTTACATCTAATGAGAAAGAAGTTAGTTTGGTGACCCTCATAATATTCATGGCACTGTTGATCCAATGGCCACTTGTTGTGAAGTAGATAGTTATTGTAGGGAGCAGTATTTACAAGTATGTAGGATTGCTGATGGCTTTTCTCCTTCAGTAGAGTCTACACCTTAGAAAGTACTAAAGCATGTGAAACAGGCTAGGAAAGAGGGATTTGTAGATTAATACTATTTTAATTTCTCTGTTTTGTGACCTAATATTTGTCTTAACTCATATTGACCAAATTTCCAAATAGAGATGTTTTGGCACAGCGAATGGCGAACACTAGTCTTCTGCTAGCTGAATATCCTGTTCAAATTTAAATGGTAATATTTAATGTAGAGTTTACGCTATTTGGCTAAAGTGATTTGGTTTATATTAAAACAGTCTAACATAATCATTATAATGACCAGCATCATACTTTAAGAATATCCAACCTGGCACACACAACTCCATCCTGTATCAAAGGGGATGTAGCTAAAAAGTTATTCCATAGTTAGGCCTTTATGTGATCTAACTTCTAAAGTAATTTGCTAAATAATTCACCAGATACAAAAGTCACACACAAAAAACTAGTGTTTTAATGGAAAAAATAAATTATAAATGATACACTTAGGGTAGCAATTCTTTTCAAGTACATGTTACCCAAATCCACCTTTATCCAATAAAATCTTCAACATTGTATTTATACATTTCCAGCTTTTGAGCCAAGTAGAATAAATTCAGTACTGTGTGTGTTATAAGAACCAATAAATTAGAGGGTTAGAGGAAATTCCTCATTTAAGCTCTATTTAATATTTTTTATTAGATGTTTTCTTTATTTACAATATCTCCTTTCCCAGGTTCCCCTCCAAAAGAAAAAAGAAAAAGAAAATAAGAAAAAAATAAAATAAAAAAAAAAAAACACAAACTAAAACAATCCCCTGTTCCTTCCCTCCCCCCAACCTCCTGCTCGCCACCCCACCCTCTTTGTCAATCAATGACTGTTATAACTTGAAGCTCAATCCAGGAGAGGAAGCCCAAGCCAGGAAAGGGAGCCCATGCCAGATAGTGCCTGGATGACCAGGAATGGGAAACCAGATGACCCATAGACCTAGGGTAGAGATAAAGTCAATGAAATGATTCCTAGAGGTACCCTGCTATACTCATAGATCAGGCCTAGCCCAGTTGTTATCAGAGAGGCTTCCTCCAGCAGCTGGTGAGAGCAGATGCAAGCAAGCAGAGCTGGGGGGCCCCCAAAGAAAGAAGAAGGAAGTATTTTAGGAGCCAGAGGGATAAAGGCCCACAGAATCAATGAATCGGAGATTATATGGGTTCATAGAGACTTAAGTAGCCATCAAGGAGCCTGAATGGATCTGAGCTGGGTCCTTTGCATATATATTATGACTGTTAGCATGGAGGTTTGGGGGGAGCCTTCACGGTGGGACTGGGATTGTGCATAATCTTATCGTATCTCATGATATATCATGTCCAGTTGATATCCCAGCGAAGCCGACTCTTTTCTAAACTGAAACTGAGCAGGAATGGAGATGTAGGGGAAAAGGAGAGTTTTGGGGTCACTGTAAGGAATGGAGAGAGGAGAGTCTGCAGTCAGAATGTATTGTATGAGAGAAGAATACAAAAATAAAAGCTAGAATGAGATTTTAATTTAAAATACTAAGAATCTTTTCAAATATATTACCGTTTAAAAGTTAAAAAGGACAATTTAAAATTGAAAGGGGATTAAAATGTACTTTTAAAAAACATATTTTTTGTTAAAAGCCTATTACCTTACCTTTATGTTCCTTACACTAAATCCTCAGAAACATAAAACTTTGGAATTATTAACACCTAAAGTCATGTGTACTTGGTACATTAAAAATTATACCAAAAGCTACTTACTATATTCAGATTTCAGAATAAGAAATTTTTGGTAAAAAAAACTACAATATTAAAGTTAATATCAAACTATCATCCATTTGTTTGTAGATATATTCATACTCGAGGACAAAATGCCATCTGTCACATTCTCAGGGTTAGGACAAGATTACTTAGATGTCAAGGACTTCCATCATATTAAAGTCCATGAAATTGTTTCATTATTCAGTCCCCTTTGAGAGAAATTCACTCTGTCGGTTTGTACTTCATGTTGCTAAAACCCTAATGGTCAGAGCATGTGAAATAATGCTATATCGAATCTTAGAGTAGGGCCGTAGGTAAGTGCTGAAAAGTTCAGACACTTCCTTTATTTTCCTTGCAAGCAGCATTTGTTGTGTTTTTGGTTTTGGTTTTTGTTTTTATTTTTTGTAATGTGCACCTGCTTGTTCATGATCTGTTTAAGCAGCAGTATCCATGCCTTTTAGCCCTACTTCTGAGCCTTGTTTGACTCAGTTCCAACATTCAGGTTAACTTCTTTCCTCTTTTGCCCATCTGAGTCTCCCAAGACCTAGCTGCCCTGCAGACTGGACTGTGAAATCTTTCTTTATTATCTGCACCCATGACATTCTTGTTCTTCTAAATTCATTTTCGGCATGAACCCTGCCATCAAAATAAGTCTAAAATCTCCTGGTGATTCAAAGAAAGCAAACTTCAAAAATAATAAATGGCACGACCAGGGCCAAAGTATTCCTAAAAACTGTAAGTGCCTCTCTGAGGGCAGGGGATCACAAGGAGCAGGTAAGACGTCGCTTCCTCCGAAAGAAATAGGAAATGGCACAAGTAAGAATGCGTTTCCATAGATTTTAGAGATAAGATCAGGAAACAATATGTTTTTTAAATGCATATAAATGGGAGAAAAACATGCATCAAGTCCATACAATTTTTCAAAATACACATGAGGGTATAGTATATTAGATAAAGCGTTTAAAACTAAATGTCTTTGGAAATAACTAGATTTCATATGGTCAATCCCCAAATCACATCATTTCATGAACCAAGTAAAAGTAAATGTCATTTAAACCATTTTAAATTTCAGCAAGAGACTTTTTTTTTTTGTATTGCATTGAAAAACACGACAAATAGAACTTTGTGGTAAGTTTTTTTCTAGGTTTTCCTGTCATCATTCAAAAGAGAAATAATCCCATTCTGCATGATTTGTCCCAGGTTTTCAGAGAGAAAACTCTCCAGGGCAGGGGCAGGTGATTCGTCTCTGTTCTACAGAGTGATGAAAATATTTTTTAAAGAACATCCCGCTCCCTGTGTTCCAGCTCAGTGCTCTCCAGGTAACACTATGATCTCCCATTTATTTTCCTGAGAAGAAATCATCAACCTGCCAGGACAGTTCCTTAGGAGCCACTTCGGTTAATAGGATACTATTACCAGTTTAAGATTAATACCCTGGTTTTGTGTTTCATTAGTCAATATAACATGGAATTGGATTTCTTGTTTGTTACCTCCTTTCAACAATACCTTGAATTAAGTTAATACAACAAAAATATTAAAAATGGCATGTCAGAAATAACTGTGCCCACTCTGGTTTCTGAATATGAATTAATTGCAGCAGTTTTATTCTAAAAATTACCACTCTAGTAATCCAAACTTAAACATATAATCTGTGAAAAAGAATATTTAATTTTATCCTAAATTTAAAATGTATAAATTAGTGCTAATGTTTTAATTAAGGTCAGAAGGAGAAATGATTTCCAAAACAATAAAAGTTTTGGGTGTTTTATGAGGATTGTTTTATTATTACTATTATTTTTTTTAGATATTTTCTTTATTTACATGTCATACAATGTCTCAGTCACTAACCCCTCACCTCTGAGAAGGTGACTGGCCCCTTACCCAGGCATCCTCCTTCTCTGGGGCATCAAGTCTCTTGAGAGTAGCACATCCTCCTCAACTGAGCCCAGACAAGGCAGACCTCTGCTACATACGTGCCGGAGGCCTTGGTCCAGCCGGTGTATGGTCTTTGGTTGGTGGCTTAGTTTCTGGGAACTCCCAGAGGTCCAGATTAGTTGAAACTGTTGGTCTTCTTATGGGGTTGATATCTCATCTTCTTCAGCTTCTTAGACCCTTCCCCTAACTCTTCTTTAGGGGTTCTATACCTCCATCCAAAGTCTGGCTGGAAGAAATGAAATTATAACAAATTAATAAGAAAAATATTTTATTCAATATTTTATAATTTTTGAAAATTATAAACTATAGTAAAAGACCATATAGGGTAAAATTCAATGCTTATCAAAGTACAACTCACTGGTTTTAGTATCTATGTGTAACAAGAATCCTTCCCCTTCAGGTTAAAAAAGGCAAATATTGATACATATATATGATACATATTTATATATAAGTGTTCATGCAAATAAACTTCTATATATCACTCATATAGCAATATAATATATATATGTTATTTTATAGTTTATAGACTATCTATAGCATAATTTATGTGTATACTTTTGCCCTTGGAAACACGTTCAAATTACATCTAAAATATTTGTTAAAATATTTTACCTCCTTAGTTATCATTCTCAATTTTCCACATCTGTTTTTATGTCTTTATGACACAGTTAGAGAAAATGTCATAAGCAATTTACATGATTTGCTGGTAAAGCTTCCTGGGGAATTGATTATTAAAAACAGTGCTCTGTCATTACTACTATTTCCTTCAAAGTAATTATAAATACTCCTGAGACGGGCACTATCAGGATTAAATGTAATGGAGCAGGGATTCTGCTCTTACAATGTGTTTAAGATAAAATAATCTCTGGTAGCAATTTCTTCTTCTTTGTTCTCCTATTGGCCACAGTGACATGAATGTTACTAAGAAGAAATTGATGAGGATGCCTCTGTGAATTCATTGAAGGCCCAAATTCAAGTAAGAAGACAGACAGAGAGAGAGAGAGAGAGAGAGAGAGAGAGAGAGAGAGA